>JADEYK010001365.1:4677500-4787500 GCA_015710095.1 Argyrosomus japonicus | reverse complement strand
AGTCCAGCACAGATTATATAAAGACTATACACAGATGAAACATGTCTACACACACACACACACACACAGATGATAAAGTCCTGTTGTTATTATCATTATTATATGAGGATATATAGAATATATAAACTTACATCACAGCTCCTGATTATTATTAATAATGGAGATATATAACATAATATATGATGTAATATACACTGTGATCTTTAAATATTTAAAATGTGCACATTCATTATTAAATAAACTACAGTACAGCTGTGTTGAACTTTTGATATTAAACATCATGTAAACTTTATTCTGCTGCAGTTTTTATTTATTTATTATAATATTTACTGACAGATTTGATGTTTATGATCAGCTGTGATTATTTTCTGTTTCATTATAAACTAAATCTTTTTGTTTTTAATGATGTTTTTAATTTTTAATCAGCTGATCAATAAATAATCAAAATAATGAAATAAACGACAACAAACGACTCCTTTTATTTATTTTTTTAATTTACTCACACAGAAGCAAAAAACAATAAAACTGTTTGTGTCTTTAAAAAAATACTTTAATACTTTACCACAGTATTTGTACTCTGACTGTTGTAAAGTATCCAAATACATCCTACTGTCTGACATCATAAATATTAATTTGATTCATTTAAAATAAAAATATTGAAATATAAAAACGTATTCACGAGCTGAGAGATGAGATCTTAAACTATCTGCAGGTCTGAGATCAGAATGTGATCGATCAGTGATCAGTATGTGTGTATTGATTGTGTATTGGTGACAGAACATTAAACCCTTTTGATTCTGTTGGTTCTGTTTTGTTCTGCAGAGGTTCTGAAGTACCAACATGGTTCAAACATGAGCAAGCTGTTAGACCTCTGGTGTAAGTTCTTCTTCTTCTTCTCCTCATGTGATCTTTAAAAGTTCTACAAAGTTCTGTTCTGTCGACTTTCTGAGCGGTCCTTTAGAGTTCTTCAGAACAAACCTGAACCGGGACATGGACGCTGTGTAATGATCACATCTTTGTCCTCCAGTCTGCGAGGAGTGCCAGGACTATTTCCAGAAGGAGTGTCCGACCCACGGGCCCCCACTCTTTGTCCCTGACACGCCTGCGGCCCCGGGGTCAGCCAACAGGGCGGCGCTCACCGTCCCGTCAGGCCTGGAGGTCTTCACCGAGGGAGACGAGGTGGATGTTCGCTGCGTGGATCCAAACATCCCCAAGGGGGCGGTGTTCGGTCCGTACGAGGGAGATCTGGTCTCCAAGGACGAGTCCTCCGGCTTCTTCTCCTGGATAGTAAGTTCAACCGGTCCAAGATAGGTTAGGAACCGGTCCAGAACAGTTAGGAACCAGTTAGAAACCAGGCCAAGACCAGTTAGGAACCAGTCCAGACCAGTTAGGAACCAGTCCAAGACCTGTTAGGAACCAGTCCAAGACTTGTTAGGAACCAGTCCAGACCAGTTAGGAACCAGTCCAGACCTGCTAGGAACCAGTCCAAGACCAGTTAGGAACCAGTCCAAGACCAGTTAGGAACCAGTCCAAGACCTGCTAGGAACCAGTCCAAGACTTGTTAGGAACCAGTCCAGACCAGTTAGGAACCAGTCCAGACCTGCTAGGAACTAGTCCAAGACTTGTTAGGAACCAGTCCAGACCAGTTAGGAACCAGTCCAAGACTTGTTAGGAACCAGTCCAGACCAGTTAGGAACTAGTCCAAGACTTGTGAGGAACCAGTCCAGACCAGTTAGGAACCAGTCCAGACCAGTTTGTGAACTTGTTTGTTCTGTTTTCGTTGCAGATTGTTGATTTTAACAACGCGTATCGATCGATCGATGGCAGCGATGAGACCAAAGCCAACTGGATGAGGTAACACAGACGTCTGGGTTCAGTTTCTACTGTTTTCTGATTTTATTGATGAAATGATTAATCATCAGTTATCATTCAAAACATTCATTTATAGCTGTATGGGTTCCTCTCTTTTAACATCTCGTTAGAAAAATCCAAACGTCTCGGTGTGAAGTTGAAGAATTACACCTTGAACGACAATCGACGAGCTTTCCTGAAACTCTGTTGATGATAAAATATATTAAAATAACTTCACACCTTTAATTTAATCAAACCTGCAAAACTGAATCTACTTTGACCTTTATTTTCCTCCCAACCTCTTGACGATTAAATGATATAAGTCTTGAATGTTTCTGATGTTTGTGACCTGCAGGTTTGTCCGGACCTCGTCAGAGGAGAGCGACAGGAACTTGACGGCGTTTCAGCATCATAAAAACATTTACTTCAGAGTGTGTCGGACTCTGGCGGCGGGAGAGAAACTGAGGGTCTGGTACAGCGACGACTACATCCAACGACTCCACTGCGTCTCTCAGGAGAGCATCGGCCGCAACCTAGACACAGGTGAGCCGGACACAGGTGAGCCGGACAGGTAGTCTCTGATTTATTGTGGTTGATGAAGCTCACTGCACAAACAGCTTTTGTTGAGGGTTCAAGGGTTGGGAGACTTATTACCCTCTCCTGGTTTCACTTTCTTGGTGGCGTTGCCAGTTCTTTTCTAATAAAAGCAACTAGCACGAATGCTAGTCGCTAAAAGTCACCAGATAGTGTCATACAATAATTTGCATAATGCTTAGTGGTTGTCAGTTGCAAAATCTAAAAAGTACCTGATCTTCTTGACTAAGAAAGCTGTCTTAATTCCAGAAACCGGGAAGCCGGCGGTCCCGCCCAACATTCAGAAGGACTTTAAATCTCCGTGCCTGCAGTCAGCTCTGCAGGGCAAACCGAGCTCCAGTAAACAACCCGGCGAAGAGCCGGACGGCCAGCCTCCTGCCAAGAGGAAGAAGATCGACCTCATCTTCAAAGACGTCCTGGAGGCTTCTCTAGAGGACTCCAGCAAGTCCAGGTCCCACTCTTCCCTCCACGGTGAGTGTAAAACAGCAGTGCTCAGGTCGGGGTGTGATTCTTCTGAAAGCAGCTTCAACGTTCAGAACCTGAAGGTGGAAGAGAAAGACGAGGAGAACCAGAGCAGTGAGGTACCCTCCACCTCCTTCTGCCCCAACTGTGTCAAACTGAAGAGGAGGATCCTGGAGCTGGAGGAGGAGCTGTCCAGACTCAGAGGAGAACAGGGGGACGTGGTCGGTTCATCGATGTCTGAAAAGACCCTGACCCAACACAATAAGCCACCCCACCCGGAGCAAGGCCCCATCGAAGATTTTCAAGGTAGGTTCGGACCCAAAGTTCAGTTGTTGTAGGTTCATTTAAACCATTCGGATTAATTCCCTATGAACCATGAACAAACCGCATGACAGTCTGTCCAATAGTTGTTGAGATATTGGTAGACTGATTGACCTTCATAGAGCCGCTAGCATTGCTAAAGATCACAGATGCAACATTTTAGTGGTTACAGAAGCTAGATGTGTCTTTCTTTGCAGGAATGGAGCCTTTGACTCCCACTCAGGTGGTTCTGGATGAAGACGACCAGGACGTGGACTCAGCTGATGAGTCGATTGCTGCAGATCTTGTGATTTCTCCAGAAGACCCATCGAAGCTCTCCTCTGCTGGTGGCAGACGAATTCGCCGCTTCAAGCAGGAGTGGCTGAAAAAGTTCTGGTTTCTTCGCTACTCGCCAACACTCAACGAGATGTGGTGCCACGTCTGCCGCCAGTACACCGTCCAGTCGTCTCGAACCTCTGCCTTTATCATCGGCTCCAAGCAGTTTAAGATCCACACCATCAAGCTCCACAGCCAGAGCAACCTCCACAAGAAGTGTCTGCAGCTGTATAAGCTGCGCATGCATCCAGAGAAGACAGAGGAGATGTGCAAGAATATGATGCTGCTGTTCAATGCAGCGTACCACTTGGCTTTGGAGGGACGGCCCTTCTCTGACCTCCGTCCGCTGGCAGAGCTTCTGAAGAGGTGTGAGCTCAAAGTGGTGGACCAGTACATGAATGAAGGGGACTGTCAGATCCTCATTCACCACATCGCTCGAGCTTTGAAAGAAGACCTGGCTGAGAAGATGCGCCTGTCCCCCTTCTTAAGTGTCATAATGGACGCCCAAAATGATGACCTTTTCTCAGACATGGTAGCTGTCTACGTCCAGTTCATTACCAGTGAGGGCTCTCCAAACACAGAGTTCCTGTCCTTGCAGAGACTTAGCGTGGCCAGTGTGGACGGATATCTCCAGGCTATGGATCGTGCCTTCGGTGTCCTCGGCCTCAGGTTTCAGGACTTGCTGGTGGTCGGACTTGGGGTAGATGGCACCAACATCTCTTCAGGAATGAGAGCCAACCTGTACATCGCTGTACAAAAGACTTTTCCTTGGATCCTCTGTCTTCCTATCATGATCCATCGGCCCCATCTGGAAGTGCTAGATGCCATCAGTGGAAAGGAGCTCCCCTGCCTCGAGGATCTGGAAAACAACCTCAAGCAGCTCCTCAGTTTCTACCGTTACTCCCCTCGCATGATGGCCGAACTGCGATCCACTGCTCCGACATTGTCAGAGGAGACTGAGTTCCTCGGAGACATTAGAGCCATTCGATGGATCATCGGAGAACCAAACGTCCTTAACGCGCTAATCAAAGATTACCTGGAGGTAGTCGCCCATCTTAAAGAGATCAGCAGCCAAACACAGAGGGCTGACGCTGCAGCCATCGCCCTCACCCTCCTCCAGTTCCTCATGGACTATCAGTCTGTAAAGCTCATCTACTTCCTGCTGGACATCATAGCTGTTCTCTCACGATTAGCCTTCACTTTCCAGGGAGAGTACCTGCTTGTGTCACAGGTGGAAGCCAAGATAGAGGAGGCCATTCTGGAGATTGGCCAGTTGGTGGACTGTCCTGGAGAGTATCTACAGGAGTTTGAGGAAAATTTCCGTGAAAGTTTCAACGGTGTTGCTCTGAAGAACCTGCGTGTTGCAGAGTCCAAGTTTCAGTCCATCCGAGAAAAGATCTGCAACAGAAGCCAAGGCATCCTGTCGCAAAGGCTGGACCTGCAGAGCCGTTCATTTGCCAAAGCCTGCAAGATCCTGGACCTGTCCACCTGGCCTCACAACCGGGAGGACCTACAAGACTACGGGGAGGAGGAAATCCAGATGATATTCAACCATTTGGAATCCATTCCTTCTGGGGGTCAGGAGGGCTCCCAGGCCAGGTCAGAGGCCAGGGGCAGCCTGGTGATGGAGTGGAAAGACCTGAAAGCAGATTACTACAGTATGAATGGTTTTAAGGAGGTCATCAGTCACATCTGCAGGTACAAGCAGCGTTTTCCTCTGCTGAACCGGATTGTGCAGGTTGTCCGGGTCCAGCCAAGTTCCACGACCTGCTGCGATAAAGGCAGAGGGTCTCTGCAGAAGATGTGTAGGAATAATCGCTCCCGGCTGACTCTGGAGCAGATGAACGACCTGCTGACTGTGGCAGTTAATGGACCGCCCATCTCTAACTTTGATGGGAAGCGAGCATTGGACAGCTGGTTTGAAGAGAAGTCCGGCAGCAGTTACTCTCTGTCAGCCGAGGTGTTGAACAGGATGTCAGCAGCTGATCAGAAGTCTGTCCTGCACAGCGTTGATGTCAACACTGAGTTCTACCCTGACATTTAGCAGGCAAACCCAGTGTTGTAGCACTGCAATATAATAATACTACAACACCACAGTAGTACTACAAAATGCAGATAATTTGAATCAGCGCAATTATGAGTGTTATTGTAGACAACTGGACTAGTTTCGCCTCTCGTCCATGAGGCTTCTTCAGGTCTGATAAACCTTTTGGTTGCCTGCAATAACCTTCATTAGATACTAAGACCCAGATGACTGAGAATCACAGACATAGTAATTGTTGAAATATCCAGTCCAAAAAGAGATACAAAACAACTATAAAGAGACATGTGGCAACTACAAAGAGACACAAAACAACTACAAAGAGACACAAAACAACTACAAAGAGACACAAAACGACCACACGGAGATGCAAAGCAACTTCAAAGAAATGTCAAACAACTACAAAGAGACATAACACAACCACAAAGAGACAAAATACAACTTCAAAGAGATACAAAACAACCACAAAGACACAGAAAACAACAACAAAGAGATACAACCACAAAGAGATACAAAACAACCACAAAGAGACAGAAAACAACCACAAAGAGATACAAAACAACCACAAAGAGACAGAAAACAACCACAAAGAGATACAAACAACCACAAAGAGATACAAAACAACCACAGAGATGCAAAGCAACTACAAAGAGATGTAAAACAACTACAAAGAGACATAAGACAACTACAAAAAGACATAAGACAACTACAAAGAGACAGAAAACAACCACAGAGATGCAAAGCAACTACAAAGAGACATAAGACAACTACAAAGAGACATAAAACAACCACAAAGAGATATAAAACAACCACAAAGAGATACAAAACAATCACAGAGAGATACAAAACAACTACAAAGAGACACAAAGCAACCACAAAGAGACACAAAACCACAAAGAGATACAAAACAACTACAAAGAGAGAAAAGTATAAAAACTTGTAAAGCCACCACTAATAACTGCATCTACAAACTATTAAGCAGCTGTGTGGTTGTAGTTGTTTTGCTGTTGGCCGACTGTCTCATAATCGTCCATGTTCAGCTGGATATCGAGCTGAAATCTTCTCTGACTGACTGACTTCTTTCACTGATGATTGTCAAACTGAGGGCTGCCGAGCGGCCTGCTCTCGTCATATCTAATAATAACGCACTTGTTGCCAGAATAAAAGACAGTTGTACGTTGGGAACAATCAATTAGTGTCAAACTAAACGTCTGTGCTGTGGAGCCGTTCTGCTTCAGCTGATTTGCCAATGGGATATTCAGTCATTTAGTGCCTGACAGAAATGTGTAAGGATGTAAAAAGGCTTTATATTTCTATATGAAATGTAGACACTGTATATATTATATAAACTGTATATACTGTAAATGCTTTTGAGCCTGTTTTTAAGGAGAGTATTTTTCTCTTGAATTTGATGATTGTGCCATAATGATCGAATGCAAGAACCGAAAGAAAAAGGTGCTATCCTGCTATGCCATACTGTATTTTGCGAGATTTGTTTGGATGTTTACTGCTGCGTATGATAAATCTGAAATATGTTCTTTTTCTCTGATGCAACAGCTTCATGTTTGGGTGTAATCATCAGGGTAACTTCAGTCTTTGCCAAAGCTCAGGCTTCAAATAATTCAAATAAGTTTTAAAAAGCTGCATGACGATAATAAACCGTTGCTTTTAGTGCACATTTAAGTATTTTATCATTATTATTATTATTATTAAGATTCAATGTAACATGGCAGAGGTACAGGATGACCTCAACAGGCAGACCGTCACTTTTGCTTTAGTTTTTATAATATTGTAAAATTTGCTTTGTGTCATTCAGTTAAAGGAAGAGTTGGACATTTTGGGAAAAATTCACCTTATGGTGGAAAGTTATCATCTAATGCTGCGTTCATGTCATATCATTTGGACTGAAATAACAAGCTGTCTCTGTTAGCTCCATAGTTAGCTCCATGTTTAGCTCTTTTAGTTTTTTGGTTAGCCTCATTAGCTCTGTTAGCTCAATAGTTAGCTCCATTAGCTCCGTTAGATCCATGCTTAGCTCTGTTAGTTCTGTTAGCTCCATGGTTAGCTCTATTAGCTTCATGGTTAGCTCTGTTAGCTCCATGCTTAGCTCTGTTAGCTTCATGGTTAGCTCTGTTAGCTCCATGGTTGCAGAACTAACTATGAACTCAGAGAGCTAACCATAGTTAGTTCTGTTAGCTCTATGGTTAGCTCTGTTAGCTTCATGGTTAGCTCTGTTAGCTTCGTTAGGTTGTTTTAATATTTTGACTACAAGACGACCAACGGGGTAACCATCTTGGAATAAGTCGGATTAACAATAATTCCCCCCATTCTTCTCTTCTCTCTGCTGACGTGACATGAATGCAGCATCAGTGCTGACCTGGATCAGGGAGGCGATTAGCCTAGCTTAGCATAAAGATTGGAAACAGGGAATCAGCTAGCCTGGCTCTCGTCAAAGCTCAAAAACAAACTTTCATTACACGAAATGCTGGAGATGTTCATCCGTGTAGTTTTGAATTTTGAACAGAGCCAAGCTAGCTTCAGAGAGATAAGCTAAGCTAAACTAAGCTAAGCTAATCTCCTCCCAGCTCTGGTTCCATACTTCTTACTATAAAACAGAATAAATGTCAAAGTATTTCTGGGTGTTTGCTGTATGATGCTCTTCACTGAAGATAAACTGTTTTTATTTCATATTGTGCTCGTCCGTATCGTATGCATGCCGTTATTTCTGTATAAACCGACCTGATTTTTGAAGCATAATGTTTGTACGATGCTGCCTGAGCTGCTTCAGACTGATGATGGTTTTTATTCAGACTGATGCTGGTTTTTCTAAATGATTTGCGTGCAGTACAAAGACACTTTGACTTCAGTCCACATCATTAACGTGTATCTGATGTTCATACTGACGTCTGGCTGATTGTAATCTGGCTCCAGAGCTGAGAGGAGTCGGCTTTTTCTTCTTCAATATTCGATGTTTTGCTCGACTGTGACATTTTTCACTGCTGGACTCAATCTGTGGTGACTTGATTTCTCTTTGTTTTGTTTTTTTCTGTTTCAAATGCTTTAAAAATAAAAGACTGTTTATCTGAAGCTGCTTTGTCGGCCATCTTGAATAGATAAGGTAGATAGAAACTTATTTTTTTAAATATATTTTCTCTCTGTAAGCTTCATGGTTAGCTCTATTAGCTCCTTGTTAGCTCCATGTGGAGCTCTTCTAGCCTCATGGTTAGCTCCTTGTTAGCTCCATGTAAGTTCCATGTTAGCTCTGTTAGCTCCATGTTAGCCCTGTTAGCTGTGGTTCTGATGCTAACAGCTCATACAGAGTATGTGATCACATGATGATGAGCAATGATTTTAATCACCTCTGATTGGACGCTTTGGTAACTTCTGTCAACATGAACCGGAAGACGGACGTGGTTCCCATGATGCACTGGGGGAATGTAAACAGGGCACACAATAATACCCAACTGCCCTTTCAGCTGTCCGTGCATTTTCCATTGACAGAGCCACAGAAGTGTACAACTGTGGACTGCAGTATGAGGTATGCTACAAACATAAGGAGAGTGCTAATACCTATATGTATTGTTTGTACATTGTTTATGACAGCCTCTCAGTGTGAATGTCCTTTTACTATTTGCTATTTCATTTTGTCTCATCAGTTGCTGAGTATACATGGCGTTAAAATTCCGACTATGAACAAATTATCCAGGTGCTCTTATCCGATTTTGAGATGTCCGTCATGGTCCGAAGTAGGTCGGACTAAGGTGTTTACATGCATTTTAAAAGTCCGAACTAAATCTGATACGATCAGAAATTTGAATTTTTTGCTGCATGTAAACGTACTGAGTGAGAAACAGCTGCTGCTGTCTCATTTCATGTCAAACAACATGAGCAAGGAGGCGCTACAGAAAATGGACACGTATGCAGAAAAAGTCAGAAGAGCTCTGGACTCGAGTTTTTGAAGAGGCTGTAGTATTATGAATGTTTGTTTTATTTTATTGCCAGTAAAAGTTGTTGCTGGCTGTTTCATTTGTTCTAAAACAAAACTTTTCAACTTTTGTGTTTTACGGTACATAATTTAAAGATTTGTGTATGGTCATATTTATTTTACTAGTCTTGTGAATTGTATACTTAATTCAAAATATTTTATTTAGTTCTAAATAAATACATTTTATTTGTGTCTTCTCTGTTAACCCATAAATCATCACAGAGTGATATGTATGGCCAAGCTCTGTGACAGTGTGGCTCTTAGAAAAACGGACGGTGGAAACAACCTGTTTTAATTGAAATAACTACTACTAATTATTATTACTGAGTTTAAAATAAACTTGTGCACATACATTAGTCATTATATAAATAAATATACTTGTATATAAATCTGCAGTCCTATATAATCTTTGTATTTTTGTATAAATGTTTCAAGCTTTGTTTCACTTGTTTACTGTGCTATGGGCCTGGGCAGGGGGCGTGGTCTGCAGGGGGCTGGACAGGGGGCGTGGTTTACATGGGGCGTGGTTTGTAGCGGCTCTGGCGGTGTGTAGTAACGTGCAGTCATCCTAACGTGACGTCGACGTGTCACCGACCGGAGGTTCGGTTCCGGTAAGTTTCTGTCCGGCACAGTTCATATTCATGACGTAAAATAACGGTAAACTTTTAAAGCACGTGTGATGACGTCGAACATACAGCCCGTCAGAGCTCATAGATACAGACCCGGACATGACGCCTCTGACGTCCATTGGAACGATACGTCAACGCGGCCGCCATCTTGGGCCGGGGGGAGCCGTTTATGCACCAGTGAACAGAGACAGAGCCAATCACAGCCAGAACCCACTGACCAGAACCCGCTGACCAGAACCCGCTGACCAGAACCCACTGACCAGAACCCGCTGAGCAGAACTCACTGACCAGAACCCGCTGACCAGAACCCGCTGAGCAGAACTCACTGACCAGAACCCGCTGACCAGAACCCACTGACCAGAACCCGCTGACCAGAACCCACTGACCAGAACTCACTGACCAGAACTCACTGAGCAGAACTCACTGACCAGAACCCGCTGAGCAGAACCCACTGACCAGAACCCGCTGACCAGAACCCGCTGAGCAGAACTCACTGACCAGAACCCACTGACCAGAACCCACTGACCAGAACTCACTGAGCAGAACTCACTGACTGACTGTCCAACCACTGGGTCAATGGTTTTTTTTATACACATATAATTATTTAAATTTGTTTATATCATCTTTCTCCTTCTCCTCCTTTTCTTCTCTTTTCCTCCTTCTCCTCTCCTCCTCTTCTTCTCTTTTCTTCCTCCTCCTCTCCTCCTCCTCTCCTCCTCTTCTTCTCTTTTCCTCCTTCTCCTCTCCTCCTCTTCTTCTCTTTTCTTCCTCCTCCTCTCCTCCTCCTCTCCTCCTCTTCTTCTCTTTTCCTCCTTCTCCTCTCCTCCTCTTCTTCTCTTTTCCTCCTCCTCCTCTCCTTCTCTTCTTCTCTTTTCTTCCTCCTCCTCTCCTCCTCTTCTTCTCTTTTCCTCCTCCTCCTCTCCTCCTCTTCTTCTCTTTTCCTCCTTCTCCTCTCCTCCTCTTCTTCTCTTTTCTTCCTCCTCCTCTCCTCCTCCTCTCCTCCTCTTCTTCTCTTTTCCTCCTTCTCCTCTCCTCCTCTTCTTCTCTTTTCCTCCTCCTCCTCTCCTTCTCTTCTTCTCTTTTCTTCCTCCTCCTCTCCTCCTCTTCTTCTCTTTTCCTCCTCCTCCTCTCCTCCTCTTCTTCTCTTTTCCTCCTCCTCCTCTCCTTGTCCTTCTCCTCCTCTTCTTCTCTTTTCCTCCTCCTCCTCTCCTTGTCCTTCTCCTCTTCTTCTCTTTTCCTCCTTCTCCTCTCCTCCTCTTCTTCTCTTTTCTTCCTCCTCCTCTCCTCCTCTTCTTCTCTTTTCCTCCTTCTCCTCTCCTCCTCTTCTTCTCTTTTCTTCCTCCTCCTCTCCTCCTCCTCTCCTCCTCTTCTTCTCTTTTCCTCCTTCTCCTCTCCTCCTCTTCTTCTCTTTTCCTCCTCCTCCTCTCCTTCTCTTCTTCTCTTTTCTTCCTCCTCCTCTCCTCCTCTTCTTCTCTTTTCCTCCTCCTCCTCTCCTCCTCTTCTTCTCTTTTCCTCCTTCTCCTCTCCTCCTCTTCTTCTCTTTTCTTCCTCCTCCTCTCCTCCTCCTCTCCTCCTCTTCTTCTCTTTTCCTCCTTCTCCTCTCCTCCTCTTCTTCTCTTTTCCTCCTCCTCCTCTCCTTCTCTTCTTCTCTTTTCTTCCTCCTCCTCTCCTCCTCTTCTTCTCTTTTCCTCCTCCTCCTCTCCTCCTCTTCTTCTCTTTTCCTCCTCCTCCTCTCCTTGTCCTTCTCCTCCTCTTCTTCTCTTTTCCTCCTCCTCCTCTCCTCCTCTTCTTCTCTTTTCCTCCTCCTCCTCTCCTTGTCCTTCTCCTCTTCTTCTCTTTTCCTCCTTCTCCTCTCCTCCTCTTCTTCTCTTTTCTTCCTCCTCCTCTCCTCCTCCTCTCCTCCTCTTCTTCTCTTTTCCTCCTTCTCCTCTCCTCCTCTTCTTCTCTTTTCCTCCTCCTCCTCTCCTTCTCTTCTTCTCTTTTCTTCCTCCTCCTCTCCTCCTCTTCTTCTCTTTTCCTCCTCCTCCTCTCCTCCTCTTCTTCTCTTTTCCTCCTCCTCCTCTCCTTGTCCTTCTCCTCCTCTTCTTCTCTTTTCCTCCTCCTCCTCTCCTCCTCTTCTTCTCTTTTCCTCCTCCTCCTCTCCTTGTCCTTCTCCTCTTCTTCTCTTTTCTTCCTCCTCCTCTCCTCCTCTTCTTCTCTTTTCCTCCTCCTCCTCTCCTTGTCCTTCTCCTCCTCTTCTTCTCTTTTCCTCCTCCTCCTCTCCTTGTCCTTCTCCTCTTCTTCTCTTTTCTTCCTCCTCCTCTCCTCCTCCTCTCCTCCTCTTCTTCTCTTTTCCTCCTCATCCTTCTCCTCCTCCTCTCCTTTTTCCTCTTCCTCTCCTTGTTGACTGTTTGAAAGAGACGCAGGAGGAGGTGAAGGAGGCAGGAAGCAGACCGGGTCAGAGGTCTGGTTCTGGTTCTGGGTCTCTTGCAGTCATTGTGTTGATCTGTCAGAGTGTGAAAAGAGTTCCTGCAGAGTTGGACTGCAGTCTGAAGACATGTGAGGACAGAGAGGTCAAAGAGGAGGACAGAGAGGACAGAGAGGAGGACAGAGAGGACAAAGAGGACAAAGAGGAGGACAGAGAGGAGGACACAGAGGACAAAGAGGACAGAGAGGAGGACACAGAGGACAGAGAGGAGGACACAGAGGACAGAGAGGAGGACACAGAGGACAAAGAGGACAGAGAGGAGGACACAGAGGACAGAGAGGAGGACACAGAGGAGGACAGAGAGGACAAAGAGGAGGACAGAGAGGACAAAGAGGAGGACAGAGAGGAGGACACAGAGGACAGAGAGGAGGACACAGAGGAGGACACAGAGGACAGAGAGGAGGACAGAGAGGAGGACACAGAGGACAGAGAGGAGGACACAGAGGACAAAGAGGAGGACACAGAGGAGGACACAGAGGAGGACACAGAGGACAAAGAGGAGGACACAGAGGACAGAGAGGAGGACACAGAGGACAGAGAGGAGGACACAGAGGAGGACACAGAGGACAAAGAGGAGGACAGAGAGGAGGACACAGAGGAGGACACAGAGGACAAAGAGGAGGACACAGAGGACACAGAGGACAGAGAGGAGGACACAGAGGACAGAGAGGAGGACACAGAGGACACAGAGGACAGAGAGGAGGACACAGAGGACAAAGAGGAGGACACAGAGGACAGAGAGGAGGACACAGAGGACAGAGAGGAGGACACAGAGGACACAGAGGACAGAGAGGAGCCGACAGCTCAGAACTCCATGAATATATCTGATTACAGATCTGTCTGTGGATGGACGCTGGCTGCTGGTCAAACTGTGACCTCTGTCTGCTGACGAGCTCCATCAAACGATCTTTGTCCTCAGAGACAACAGCTGACGTCTGACGTCACTCACATCTCAGTCTCTGTGACGTCCCCGCAGACTGTCTAAAACCTGGACGTAGTCTCCGTGATGTCCCCGCAGACTGTCTAAAACCTGGACGTAGTCTCTGTGACGTCCCCGCAGACTGTCTAAAACGTGTTGACACGTGAATGTAGTATTACTACGTTGACTGAGTAAGCAGTACTTCTTCCAGCAGTCTGTCCTCGTCTCTCTCATGTGGGAGACTCTGGCGTTGGTTTGGCATGTGACTTTTTTTATTGCTGCAGACGGAGACACCAGACGGAGACACCAGACGGAGACACCAGACGGAGACACCAGAGGCGTGCACTGACGCCATCACCAAAATGCTAACCTTTAGATGTGGTTCTCCATAACAAACTCTGTGTTCTGCACCTGAAGACACTCTGACAGCTGACTGGATGAAACTTTGCTCCTTCTTCTTCTTCTCTGGTGTAACTCTAGTTAATCTTGTTGAACGCTGTGCTGTGTAAAGCTTTCACAGACTGTTGTGTCACCACAGGCTGTGAGCACACTGACACACACACACACACACACACACTCTTTGGTTGGATGGATGTTTGTCATGTATCAGTCCCAGGGTGTGACAGACTCAGCTGCTGAACAGAGGACTGACTGTATCTGCATCCAGCTGCTGAGTGAAGCAAACATTCATTTTCATTGAGACTCCGTCACGCTGGCTGCAGTCAGCACTGAACAATCAATGTGACAGATAAACACCACACAGAGAGACACGGACACCATCGTTTATTTGTCCACTGTCCCCGAGTCATCCATCAGGACGCCTTCTGGAGCCACAGAGGATTAAATCTGTAGCTGAATGTCCAAACAATCCACATTAACACCCTTTACTTCATTAATTACTGCTCTGATGGATGCTTAGACAGTCTGCGGGGACGTCACGGAGACTACGTCCAGGTTTTAGGCAGTCTGCGGGGACGTCACGGAGACTACGTCCAGGTTTTAGACAGTCTGCGGGGACGTCACGGAGACTACGTCCAGGTTTTAGACAGTCTGCGGGGACGTCACGGAGACTACGTCCAGGTTTTAGACAGTCTGCGGGGACGTCACGGAGACTACGTCCAGGTTTTAGACAGTCTGCGGGGACGTCACGGAGACTACGTCCAGGTTTTAGACAGTCTGCGGGGACGTCACGGAGACTACGTCCAGGTTTTAGACAGTCTGCGGGGACGTCACGGAGACTACGTCCAGGTTTTAGACAGTCTGCGGGGACCTAGTTGATGTCAAAGCGTGTCACTTTCTGAATGGATGGCTCGTTCCTCTGGAGTATTAAAGTCAGAGAGTCATGAAGATGAAAGTCCTGACAGTGTTGTTCATGAAGAGACAGTCAGGTGTTTCAGTCATGTCTCATTCTGACAGTTTACTCTGTGAATGTTTTCCAATGTGAAAAAGTCAGATCTTGGTGACACTACCTGTAAATGCTCAGACAGCACTGTGTACTGTTTGCTAGGGCTGGGCGATATATCGATATTTTAATCTATATCGATATATTTTCAAACGCGATATAGCACAAGACCATATCGTTAATATCGATATAGTTTATTTTGCGTTAAAATGACTATACATTTCTTCCCTTGAGCCGCCAGTTCGCTTTTATTTCTCCTCTCCCTCTGTCCAGGTCTCCCCTTGACGTCGTCACGTCAGAGTCTCCAATAACTCCAGAAAAAGTCGCTAAATCTGTCGCTAAATCTGTCGCTAAATCTGTCGCTAGTCGCTTCTTGGGAAAAAACAAATCGCTAGAGGGTCTGAAAAGTCGCTAAATATAGCGACAAGGTCGCTAAGTTGTCAACACTGGACCACTGATTAGTGTGTCAATAAACAACCGAAGCAGCGGGGTTAGAGGTGGCGCACAGGTCTTGACCTGTGTGTCAGCTGTTGCAGTGCATTGTGGGATTTGTAGTATGAGTGGTGGAGTGCGATTTACCGGCGGGCCATTCATAGACATAGATAGATATGTATGTTTGACATTGTTACAGCATGCTCTTTGTTCAGCACTGTGCAAAAGAAAAAGTACAACAAACATAAACTCCCTTTGGGTAGAGCTGTGCACAGCTGTCAACAATACTGCAGTACATATTGGAACTGAACATACAACAGACACAGTACTGTAAATCAGACGTTCCTCTCTGTCTGGCACATAGTTTCATCTACATCACAGCGAGGAAAGTATCTCCTCGAGTGGCCGATCCACCCTCTGCAGGACGCTGCTGTGATGTCATCACATGCTGCATCCATGGCAGGGCAGCTAGCAGGGCCATGGATGCAGGTCATACACCTTCCACCTCCAGGAAGAGAAGAACTCCTCTGCTGGATTGTACTATTGTACGCTACTGTAACACTACTGTACACTACTGTACACTACTGTAACACTACTGTAACACTACTGTAACAGTACTGTAACACTACTGTACACTATTGTACACTACTGTACACTACTGTAACACTACTGTAACAGTACTGTAACACTACTGTACACTATTGTACACTACTGTACACTATTGTACACTACTGTAACAGTACTGTAACACTACTGTAACACTACTGTACACTACTGTAACACTACTGTAACACTACTGTAACACTACTGTACACTATTGTACACTACTGTAACAGTACTGTAACACTACTGTACACTATTGTACACTACTGTACACTATTGTACACTATTGTAACAGTACTGTAACACTACTGTAACACTACTGTACACTACTGTAACACTACTGTAACACTACTGTAACACTACTGTACACTACTGTACACTACTGTAACACTACTGTAACAGTACTGTAACACTACTGTACACTATTGTACACTACTGTACACTACTGTAACACTACTGTAACAGTACTGTAACACTACTGTACACTATTGTACACTACTGTACACTATTGTACACTACTGTAACAGTACTGTAACACTACTGTAACACTACTGTACACTACTGTAACACTACTGTAACACTACTGTACACTATTGTACACTACTGTAACAGTACTGTAACACTACTGTAACACTATTGTACACTACTGTACACTACTGTAACAGTACTGTAACACTACTGTACACTACTGTACACTATTGTACACTACTGTAACACTACTGTACACTATTGTACACTACTGTAACACTACTGTACACTATTGTAACAGTGCTGTAACACTACTGTAACAGTACTGTAACACTACTGTGACACTACTGTACACTACTGTAACACTACTGTAACACTATTGTACACTACTGTACACTACTGTAACACTACTGTACACTATTGTAACACTACTGTACACTGCTGTAACACTACTGTAACACTATTGTACACTACTGTAACACTATTGTACACTATTGTAACACTACTGTACACTGCTGTAACACTACTGTAACACTATTGTACACTACTGTACACTACTGTAACACTACTGTACACTATTGTAACACTACTGTACACTGCTGTAACACTACTGTAACACTATTGTACACTACTGTACACTACTGTGACACTACTGTACACTACTGTAACACTACTGTACACTATTGTAACACTACTGTACACTGCTGTAACACTACTGTAACACTATTGTACACTACTGTACACTACTGTGACACTACTGTACACTACTGTAACACTACTGTACACTATTGTAACACTACTGTACACTGCTGTAACACTACTGTAACACTATTGTACACTACTGTAACACTACTGTACACTACTGTAACACTACTGTACACTATTGTAACACTACTGTACACTACTGTACACTACTGTACACTACTGTAACACTACTGTACACTATTGTAACACTATTGTACACTACTGTAACACTACTGTACACTACTGTACACTACTGTAACACTACTGTACACTATTGTAACACTACTGTACACTGCTGTAACACTACTGTAACACTATTGTACACTACTGTACACTACTGTAACACTACTGTACACTATTGTAACACTATTGTACACTACTGTAACACTACTGTACACTATTGTAACACTATTGTACACTACTGTAACACTACTGTACACTACTGTAACACTACTGTAACACTATTGTACACTACTGTGACACTACTGTACACTACTGTAACACTACTGTAACACTACTGTACACTACTGTAACACTACTGTAACACTATTGTACACTACTGTAACACTGCTGTGACACTATTGTACACTACTGTACACTACTGTAACACTACTGTGACACTACTGTAACACTACTGTACACTAAGTCTGTGATGCAGTAAAGCTGAAGTCTAAATGTAAAATGTAAAAGCTTCATGTATGACACAGTGCAGATTGTTTGTCCGTTTACACACACCTGTTCTCCCGGTGACATGTTTGAATCATTGAATGTACAGTGCTTCCCCCAACATCTGGCTGCACCCTTCGCCCAGCCTCAGTCATCGTGAGGCCGTGATTGACAACATGATCCACAGTTGTAGCCCTGATTTCATCAGGAGTCCGCCTGTGTACTTGGCCTCTTCTTCCTCTTCCTCCCCGCACCCTCAGCCCTGTTCCACGAGGCTGGAGCATTAGTTTCTATGTGAAATTGTAAAAGTCTAGTTCATTTTGACTGACGTGACGAGCAAACGATAACGTTATGAAACAGCAGAGTTGATGCGTGTCCAAAAGCATTTGCAGTTTGTTGGAAGGAAAGACAAGCTGCTACTGTGATGTGCACACAACTAAATGTTGACTAAAGGTTGAACTAATGTTGTGCAAATGTTAATAGTGACGTGAGAAATGCACCAAAGACTGAGAAAACTCTAATCCTTCAATGTGAATCAAACTTCCTGTTTTCATGGAGGAACTTCTCGTTTTTTTCCACCATGAGTTTAAATTTATGTTTTTTTCTGTATATAAATATATATATATATATGTGTGTGTGTGTGTGTGTGTGTGTGTGTGTGTGCGTGTGTGTGTGTGTGTGTGTACTACAGTCAGCGTCAGTGAGTCAGTGGTTGTTGGAGGAGGACGTTTGTCCACACAGTCGGTCTTTGTGGTCCTCTGGACAAAGAGCTGTTCTCAGAGCTGTGGTCTGTCTCTCAGGGTCACTGTGGATCAGCAAGCCCAGCCAGACACTCTGCTCCACACGGACTCCTTCTGCTGACTCCTTCTGCTGACTCCCTCTCCAGTCTGCTTTACTCCTCGCTCACAGGGAGAAGACATGAAGCGCCTCGGACTCTTCCTGCTCGTCTGTTTGGGGATGTTTGGTTTGGGTGAGTAGACGACAACACAGACTGACACCTCCTCACAGCTCCTCACAGCTCCTCACACCTCCTGCTCCTTCACATGGAGGCAGATAGAAGTCTGTTTGTTTGTTTCCATCGTGGTTATTCTAAAAGAGGAAGACGACAGATGACGAGTCTATCAAATGTTTAAAGACTGTCAGAGAGCTGCAGCATGTTATTCAAACGTGATGAAGATGATGGTGATGATGATGATGAAGATGATAATGATGACGAAGATGATGGTGAAGATGATGAAGATAGATGTTGTGTGTAAACATGTTTCATGTGTTTCTCTGTATCAAAGTTTCCTGTTGCATCATCAGGTTGTTTGTTTGTGGAGGCAGCATGAAGAGAGAAGTCACATGATCACAGATGTTACATCATTAATATTTAATATGGACTCTCCCATAATGGACGACTAATGAGCTACAGACGAGTCTGATGAGCTGACGAATGTTTATTAATGAATTTATTATTTTATTTTAATGATGTAAAGTCAAATCAAATGTTGACAAATGACTGAACATTAATGAATGAACACGTTTATATACTGTCATACAGACTACTGAAGTTATGTCATCACAGTGTTGCCCTCTGCTAAGCTAACAAGGAAACAACTGCTACCAAATTAACCAGTTAGCTCCGGTTAGCTCCGGTTAGCTCTGGTTAGCTCCGGTTAGCTCCGGTTAGCTCCGGTTAGCTGGAGCGAGGCCAAAATAATTCAGAATCAACTGAATGTGGCTGCTACTGTGAATAAACACTGAAACTAGTATCTTTTTTTAAATTCGCTGCTTATGCTATCCAGCTGATTGGCTAACTAGCTCGGCTGGCATGTGATTTTGGTGACTTAGCATCGAGCAGCAGAGAAACTGTCTAATCCAGTTGAACTTTAGTTTGATTCAGTTTACAGTGTTTGTTTCTCTGCTGTAGTAACTATTCAGGAGACAAGGACATTTAAATAATACAAGTTTATTACAAAGCAAAGTCATTTAAAGTACTACAATAATCCCCATCTTGTGTAGTTTTCTGGCACGCTGTGGACACATCTAGCATTTAGCATCTAGCTAGCTTTTCCAAACACAATGTGATTTGAGACACGTCAAAACAATATGTTCACGTTTACAATTTAATATATTTAAGTTTTTAAAGGTCACCTTTAAAAAAATGAGTCAGCAGTCTGAGATCTGCTAAGCTAGCTAACTTTATGCTAACTAGCTACATGTAGCTGGTTTGTTTCTCTGTTCTCCGTCATGAATTGATTGAACTGCTGTCTGATTTATTCATGCTGAATCACAAACTGAGTAACAGACACTTAATGGATCATTTTTATTTCTAGATAACAAGAAGAAGAAAATCAATGAGTAAACTTAGCTTTAGTGTTAGCTGTGGCTATGTCACAAGCTAGCTTTGATGTGATGTAGCCTTTGTTAGCCGTTCTTGGCTTTTAGAACGGTTTGGTTAACAGGTTATAACTCAGCTTGATGTTATGTTGAAATATGAAGTGAGTTTTAATACTGAAATGATTTTGGGGTAATAAACCACGTTAAATCTTCTTCTTCTTCTTCTTCTTCTTCTTCAGGTTCTGGACTTCGCTGTTATAAATGTTCTGATTACACGGGTCGCTGTGAGAACGTGCAGGAGTGCACGTATGAAGACTCGTGCATATCTCTGAGTGAACGAGGTCAGATTTATTTATTTAAGTCACAATGTGTTGAATTTATGAATTTATGAAGTCTCCTTTATGCCCAATGACCACACCCACCTGTCAGTCAAAGCGTCCACGCTCTTAATTCTGCATAACTTTAAGCCTTAATATAATTTGAACAGGTGAGTTGTATATAAATTCACCCTCAGTACAGTTGTCATGAACGGGGAAATTAGCTATAGAGACCAAAACTGTTTTTTGTACCAGGCTGTAAACATGTTTATTTCTGCTGTGAAGTTGGACATTTGAACATGGGGACTTATGGAGACTGACTCACTTCTGGAGCCAGCCTCAGGTGGACGAGAACAGGAAGTTTAGTTTTTGGTAAAAATGATGTCATTTCCTGTGTTGTTGTGTCTCCAGGTGGGAAGACGATCCGTCAGTGTATCCGGTACACGGATTGCGATAACTCCCGTCTCAGTCAGATGTTTCCCGCCGTCTCCGGCTTCACCTATCGCTGCTGCAGCAGCAACCTGTGCAACTCCAGCAACGCCGTCACCACGGCGACGCCCGTCCTGGCTCTGGTGGGGTCGCTGCTGAGCGTTTGGTGGTGTTGGGTCTGAGTGGCTGCAGGTGTTTGTAGTTCACTAACATGAACTAAAGTGAGTGTTGTAGTCAGTCGCCTCACAGGTGGCGCTCACAGGTTCTCAGGTCAATAACAAAATGATCTCCACTTCCTGTTTGCTCATTTACATATTTTAAAGCAGTTTAACAATAAATAAAACATGAACCTTCTTTGTTTGGGCTTTCTTCCTGGTAACAACTTCCTGTTTTATTTCAAATTGACATTTTATTCAGTGTTTGATGTGTCCTCCATCATTCTGTCATAATCCTGCTCCAGTCTATTGTTTTATATTATAATGACATCTTTTATTTTTTATATTCAAATAAAACAATCCTGAAAGTCGGTGCCATCGATGAGTTCTGATGTGTTTGTCTGTTTTTAATAAATCAGTCTGACGTCCACGTTTCAGAATCTTCACGTCTTTGTCTGTCTGAGTTTTCTGCATTTGTTCTGTCTGTGGTCCGACTACATTTATGAATTCATTATTTATTTATTTACATGAAGAACATGTCTGACTTCATCTTCAGGATTGGTCACGTTTCTTTAGGTCTCTTTTATCTATCAGCCTCTCAAAGTCTCTTAATAATCAATCATTAGCGAGCTAGTTACAACTGAAAGCTAATGTTAGCACTCTCCACTGTCCATATTCATCTTTCCTGTCAAATAAAGAAGTGCGTCCACGACGAGTCATCAGACGGAGATCGTCCTGCTGCTGTTTGACATCAAATACAAAAACTGAATTTATTTAAACATCATAAATATATATGACATGAGTATATAACACCAGGCTTTATATGACTAATATACAATATCATAAACTTTTATGTGAAGTTGGTGTTGTGTCACTTCCTGTTAGCGTCCATCTATTTCCTGTCACTGACCCGGAGTCTGTTCTTCTGCAGGAGTTTCACTAACTGAGACAAATAAACAGTCTGAACTCAACATGTCGTGAGGCTACAGCTAGCAGCCGGTTAGCTTAGCTTAGCATGAAGATGATACATGTGTCCATCAGTGTGAGTGAATACCTCAATATACAAATATAATGTGACAGATGATTTATATTTAAGGTCTGGAGGTCAGATGGTGGAGCTAATGTTGTGATCACTACACTGCTGAAGTTAGAGCACTACACCAGAGAGTACACAAGAGTACTACATAAAGGAGTACTAACAAGTATCTGACCTGTTCTGTGTTGTTTGTTTAAAGTGTGTCAGATTTATTTACAGATTACAATCTTCAGAAGTCTTCAGACTCGTGATGTTACAAGAAGAAGAGGGTGAGGCGAGGTGGTTGCAGTAACCACACCGCAGGATGCCACACACGTGTTCTGTGTTTCCTGTTCCTGTTTGTCAGCCTTCAGTCGCTCATCTCTCCCAGCTGGTCGTCCTCCATCTGTCGTCCGATCACCTCCAGCTGCACCGTCTTCTTCTGTCCTTTCTTCTCCACCTCTTTCTCCATCTTCTCTGCCTGGACGTACCACGGCTGAGAGGCGGAGCTATCGCAGGTGCGGCCTCCTCTGCGGAAGCCTCCTCTGCCGGCTCGGACCAGCCCCCACCCCTGGAGCTGAGCGTCGGAGCTGCCCTCCTGGACCCCCCTGGTCTGGTCCAGCTCCTTGGCGCTGAGCGACGGCATCCTGACGGCGACCGTGTTGCCGAACTTGGAGTAGTCGACGCAGTATCGTCCGTCCTCCTCCGTCATGATGGAGACGAAGCGCCGCCCCCACAGGATCTCCTCGGGTACGTAGGAGGTCCGGGCCTGCATGGTGATGCCGGTGGTTTCCACCACTCCTGAAACGAGAGTGAGCGTGAGGACAGCTGCAGGTGTTTACAGCCTTAACGAGGTCATTTCCTGTTTGACCTCATTGTTATTATTAACCTGTCGACTGATTTGAAATAAACTGGGACGACGGTTAAACACTCAAAGACTACAAAATACTGTGAATACTCGTCAGTACACAGTACACAGTACAGTTATATGAAACAGCTAACATGGAGCCTGAGTCGTTTGGTGTCTCTTTTTGTGAGAATTTGAACTCTTCTTCGAGTGTTGAGGTCGTTTTTGATTTTAATGAATTAATTTGTTAAGTGTTCGTAGTTCTGCAGGTTGTTTGGTCATAAGTATTCTGGGTTTTGCTGGCTTTTGGCCTCTTTTAGCTCCTAGTTTTTACACAACACAACAAATAAAGTAATCGACTACTCATGAATCAGTATTAGTAAAAACACAAGTCTTCAGGTCTTTTCTGACCTTCCAGGATGACAATGATCTCGAGGTCCTCGGAGGCCAGCGTCTGGGCGGAGAGCTCATACAGAGGACTGCCTCGCTCCATGGTGTGGCTGATGATCAGAGGAGAAACCAGGAAGATGCCGTTACTCCTCAGAGGGTTCTCCACCTGGATGTCCAGCTGGGACACTGGGATCACCTCGCCCTCCGCTGTCACCGTCCTCCGGATCACCTGGAGGGAAAACGTTCAAACAGCATTGAACAGCGGCTTCAGTTCAACCATCTTTCTGAGTGATGTTCTGCACAGTAAATATGAAGCCAGTTAGAAAGACAGCTTAGCTTAGCTTAGCAGAAACACTGGAAACAAGGGACACAGCTAACGTGGAGCCAGAGTCGTTTACAAAGTCTCTTTGTAGTTGTCTCGTGTCTCTTTGAGTTAAATTTGCATCTTTTTCTGGTCGTTTTGCGACGTCTTTGTAGTCGTGAGGCAGTTTTTTGTATCTGCGTTTCTTTGAACCTTTAATGGACGTGCTGCGTGTCTTTAAAACAGTTTGTCTCTTTGTAGTCCAGTGTGGACGTGTTGCGTGTCTTTAAAATAGTTTGTCTCTTTGTAGTCCAGTGTGGACGTGCTGCGTGTCTTTAAAACAGTTTGTCTCTTTGTAGTCCAGTGTGGACGTATTGCGTGTCTTTAAAATAGTTTGTCTCTTTGTAGTCCAGTGTGGACATGCTGCGTGTCTTTAAAACAGTTTGTCTCTTTGTAGTCGAGTGTGGACGTGCTGCGTGTCTTTAAAACAGTTTGTCTCTTTGTAGTCCAGTGTGGACGTGTTGCGTGTCTTTAAAATAGTTTGTCTCTTTGTAGTCCAGTGTGGACATGCTGCGTGTCTTTAAAACAGTTTGTCTCTTTGTAGTCCAGTGTGGACGTGCTGCGTGTCTTTAAAACAGTTTGTCTCTTTGTAGTCCAGTGTGGACGTGTTGCGTGTCTTTAAAATAGTTTGTCTCTTTGTAGTCCAGTGTGGACGTGTTGCGTGTCTTTAAAACAGTGTTGTTTGTGTAGTTGTTTGGCATCTCGTCTCTTTTTGTGGTCATGTTTGTCTCTTTGCTTGTTTGGACTGTTGGACAGTTCCAGAACTTGAACTTTGGGCCGTGGGCGGACGTTGTCTTGTCAGCGTGTCATGGATGTGGATGTGGAGACGTCACCTGCAGCTGGACGGTGGCTGAGATGATCATACTCTTCCTCAGATCTCCGACTCGGAACATGAAGGTGGGACGACCGTTTCGTGGAGCGATGACGGCGTTTCTGGAGAAGATGAGCGTCTCCGCTCGGCGGTTGGCCTGCGCCGTCTTCATGAAGACGCAGCCGAGCATCACGGCGTTGATGATCAGACCCAGAATGTTCTGGATGATCAGCACGGTGATGGCCAGAGGACACTCCTCTGTCACCATCCTGCCACCAAACCCGATGGTCACCTGCAGGACGGGAGGGGACGTCAGCGCTCACAGAAACACCTGATCAACGAGACCAGGACCTGGACCAGCTCTCACCTGGACTTCAATGGAGAAGAGGAAGGCCGAGGTGAAGGAGTGGATGGCGGTGACGCAGGGGATGGGGCCCGGCTCGCCGTTGGGGTCGCGTGGCTCCAGGTCTCCATGAGCGAAGGCCAGGAGCCACCAGATCATGGCGAAGAGCATCCAGGAGCAGAGGAAGGCTGAGGTGAAGATGAGGAAGGAGTGCTGCCACTTCAGGTCCACCATGGTGGTGAAGACATCCTGCAGGAAGCGACCCTGAAACCCACGAAGACGACAACAGGAAGTAAGCCCGGACAGACAAGGATGTGGGTCATGTTGAACAGAACCAGATAGTCCAGTACTAAAGACCTGAGGAGCTACCTGCTCTCTGATGTTCTTGTGGGCCACGTTGCAGGATCCGGTCTTGGTAATGAAGCGAGCTCTCTGAGATCTGGAGCGGCTCCGGTTCGGCTGGTTCTGGTCCTCTGCCAGACGGGTCAGCAGGAAACCATCCGGCAGGAGGCCCTTCCTCGCCAACATGATGCTGCACACCTGAACACACACACACACACACACACCTGAACACACACATTTAGGTTTACAGGTGCAGTAAGTATTTTATCTGGATCCAAGCAACTTTGAGCAACTTTGACCAAAAGAGAATATCTAAAGGGGCCCAGCATCGAGCCCTGAGGCACACCACAGCGCTCAGTGCTGGGCCCTTCCTTCTATTTGCTCTCTACACCACCTCCCTGGGTCAGATTATCCACTCACATGGCTTTTCCTATCACTGCTATGCAGATGACACTCAGCTCTATCTGTCATGTCCTCCTGAGTCCTCCTCTACAGCTGGACATGACACATCTGTCCTCTCTACAGCTGGACATGATACATCTGTCCTCTCTACAGCTGGACATGATACATCTGTCCTCTACAGCTGGACATGACACATCTGTCCTCTCTACAGCTGGACATGACACATCTGTCCTCTACAGCTGGACATGATACATCTGTCCTCTACAGCTGGACATGATACATCTGTCCTCTCTACAGCTGGACATGATACATCTGTCCTCTCTACAGCTGGACATGATACATCTGTCCTCTCTACAACTGGACATGATACATCTGTCCCTCTACAGCTGGACATGATACATCTGTCCTCTCTACAACTGGACATGATACATCTGTCCTCTCTACAACTGGACATGATACATCTGTCCTCTCTACAACTGGACATGATACATCTGTCCCTCTACAGCTGGACATGATACATCTGTCCTCCTCTACAACTGGACATGATACATCTGTCCTCCTCTACAACTGGACATGATACATCTGTCCTCTCTACAACTGGACATGATACATCTGTCCCTCTACAGCTGGACATGATACACCTGTCCTCCTCTACAACTGGACATGATACACCTGTCCTCCTCTACAACTGGACATGATACATCTGTCCTCTCTACAGCTGGACATGATACATCTGTCCTCTACAACTGGACATGATACATCTGTCCTCTCTACAGCTGGACATGATACATCTGTCCTCCTCTACAACTGGACATGATACATCTGTCCTCCTCTACAACTGGACATGACACATCTGTCCTCTCTACAACTGGACATGATACATCTGTCCTCTCTACAGCTGGACATGATACATCTGTCCTCCTCTACAGCTGGACATGATACATCTGTCCTCTCTACAACTGGACATGATACATCTGTCCTCTCTACAACTGGACATGACACATCTGTCCTCTCTACAGCTGGACATGATACATCTGTCCTCTCTACAGCTGGACATGATACATCTGTCCTCCTCTACAACTGGACATGATACATCTGTCCTCTCTACAACTGGACATGATACATCTGTCCTCTCTACAACTGGACATGATACATCTGTCCTCTCTACAGCTGGACATGATACATCTGTCCTCCTCTACAGCTGGACAACTGGCTTTAATAACAGTATCATAATACTAATGTAATAAATGATTAATGTTACTATTCAAGACTTGTAATCGAGTATTTTGTGTCGTTACATATTGAATTTCATATTAATAAATATTGATGATGTAAACGTGATGACAGCTCGAGGACATGACACACACACACACACACACACAGGCTGTGAGCTGCCATGTTGATCTCGTGTTGTTTACATCAGCTGTTTCATTAATGAGCACATCGTCTTAATGAGTCACGTGATGTTACCTGTCACCTGTTACAGCAGCTCGCGCTCCAAAAACCTGAAGATGTTTTTTTTTTTTTTTAATTCACGTCGACGTGAAGCTGGACTGCATCGTCTGTTCCTCCATCACATCCTCCACCCATCAACCCCACCACGACCGTCAAGTTACAACAGGAAAAGCAAGGCAGGGCTTCCGGTACGGGCCTTCAAAATAAAATACGAACGCAGTTTTGTCACGTAGCAGCTCCAAACATCGACCTGCATGTCTGTGAAGTGAAACACACACTGCAGTTCCTCAAACGTCCACATGAGGCTGGTTCCAGAAGTGAGTCAGTCTCCATAAGTCCCCATGTTCAAATGTCCAACAATAAAGAAAATAAATAATCAATAAAGTAATTAAAGTAAAGTGAAGATTCCATCCATCCATCCATCTTCTGCCGCTTATCCGGGGCCGGGTCGCGGGGGCAGCAGCCTGAGCAGGGACGCCCAGACCTCCCTCTCACCGGACACTTCCTCCAGCTCTTCCGGGAGGATCCCAAGGCGTTCCCAGGCCAGCCGAGCGACATAGTCACTCCAGCGTGTCCTGGGTCTTCCTCTGGGTCTCCTCCCGGTGGGACATGCCCGGAACACCTCCCGAGGGAGACATCCAGGGGGCATCCGATACAGATGCCCGAGCCACCTCAGCTGGCTCCTCTCGATGTGGAGGAGCAGCGGCTCTACTCCGAGCTCCTCCCGGGTGACAGAGCTCCTCACCCTATCTCTAAGGGAGCGCCCCGCCACCCTGCGGAGAAAACTCATTTCAGCCGCTTGTATCCGGGATCTTGTTCTTTCGGTCATGACCCAAAGTTCATGACCATAGATGAGGGTAGGAACGTAGATTGACCGGTAAATCGAGAGCTTTGCCTTTCGGCTCAGCTCTTCTTCACCACGACGGATCGATACAACGACCGCATTACTCCGGCCGCTGCACCGATCCGCCTGTCAATCTCACGCTCCATCCTTCCCTCATTCGTGAACAAGACCCCGAGATACTTAAACTCCTCCACCTGAGGCAGGAGCTCTCCACCGACCCAGAGGGGGCAAGCCACCTTTTTCCGGTCGAGAACCATGGCCTCGGACTTAGAGGTGCTGATCCTCATCCCAGCTGCTTCACACTCGGCTGCAAACCGCCCCAGTACATGCTGGAGGTCCTGGCTCAAGGGAGCCAACAAGACCACATCATCCACAAAGAGCAGAGATGAAATCCAGTTGTTCCCGAACCGGACCCCCTCCGGCCCCCGGCTGCGCCTAGAAATTCTGTCCATAAAAATAATGAACAGAACTGGTGACAAAGGGCAGCCCTGCCGGAATCCATCATGCACCGGGAACAGGTCTGACTTACTGCCAGCAATGCGAACCAAACTCCTGCTCCGGTCGTACAGGGACCGCACGGCCCTTAGCAATGGGCTCCGACCCCATACTCCCGGAGCACCTCCCACAGAATGCCACGAGGGACACGGTCGAAAGCCTTCTCCAAGTCCACAAAACACACGTGGACTGGTTGGGCAAACTCCCATGAACCCTCGAGCACCCTGTGGAGGGTATAGAGCTGGTCCAGTGTTCCACGGCCAGGACGAAAACCGCTGTGAAGATTATTTTTCTTTATTTGTACAAACAGAAACATTAAATTATATTTTAGAAGCTGATTTCTTTTTTTTATTGTTATTATTTCTTTTTACTGGTTTTAAATGTAGCAGGCTTTAATTTTGAAATGTTTGATCCATTTCCGGATGTGTTGAACTTAACGACAACAGCTGATGATGATGATGATGCTGAGCAGGTTCACTCTGCAGCTTCCTGCTGCCCATAGATGGCAACAGACGAGCTTCACGTCCTGTAAAATCATGAATAATTAATTATTAAATCAAGATTTGAAAAACTTTTGATGTTTCATGTTTATTAATGATGAAATGATGTATTGAATATTATATCTGTTCATTACAATCAATGCATCGATACTTCATAAGAACATATAATATATTAATTATTAATTATATTAACAAATATTAAAAGTTGTTTTTTTATACATTTGTCTTGTTTATATTCATAAACATAATTTATGAATTTATTTTCATTGAATGTAACTAAATAAAACATCAGTCTGAGTTTTTCTTTAAATTATTATAATTATTATTGATCATAAACACAGACATATTTCACCTAAATCTATTTTTTACTTTGAGTTGTCCCTTTATCTGTTTGTTTGTTTTGATCTACAGACTCTTTAAATTTCACTCACTCGCTGTTTGTTCATATTTATTTGATTATTTTTAGATTAATTACCATCATGTCATCAGTATTATTACCATCATCTTGCCACTGCACCTTATCTATCTATCTTATGTTTTTTAAGTGTCCTTGTCCCATTCTGTGTTTTTATTTTTTTTTTTTTCTACCTCAGTATTTTATTCTATTGTATTTTATTGTATCTATCGATCTAAAACGTTGTAATACAAACAAACCGCCTGTAGGTGGCAGCAAAGCTCAGCAGATAAAAATACAAGAGGAGAAGAAGAAGAAGAAGAAGAAGAAGAAGAAGAAGAAGAAGGAGAAGCAGAAGAAGCAGATTGATTATGAATGTTTCTGTCTGGTGGAGGTCTGATGGAGGTCTGGTGGTGGTCTGGTGGAGGTCTGGTAGAGGTCTAATGGAGGTCTGGTAGAGGTCTAATGGAGGTCTGGTGGAGGTCTGGTGGAGGTCTGGTAGAGGTCTAATGGAGGTCTGGTGGAGGTCTGGTGGAGGTCTGGTAGAGGTCTAATGGAGGTCTGGTGGAGATCTGGTGGAGATCTGGTGGAGGTCTGATGGAGGTCTGATGGAGGTCTGATGGAGGTGGGCAGCTACAAAGGCTCTGTCACCCTGGGCGTGGTGCTCGGTCCTGGGTGGTGGAGTCAGGAGGCTGTGGGATGGAGGGTGGTGATGTAGCAGGTCAGTGAGGGAGGAGGAAGAGGAGGAGGAGGAGGAAGAGGAGGAGGAGGAGGAGGAGGAAGAGGAGGAGGAGGAGGAGGAGGATCTTGAACTGGATCCACTGTGGGACTGTGAAGAGAACTACAGCGGTTCATGTAAACAGTAATCAGTAACTACAGATGAATGTAATGGAGTAAATCAAACTTTAATGAAGCATGAGACAGAAGCAGTACTGGAGTAAATGTACTTAGTTACTTTCTATGACTGAATACTTTAAAATAAATTAAATGTTTATATTTGATTGTTTGTCACGTGTTGTAAATAATATTTAAATAAATATATTTGACTCGTTAATTATTCAAACTTTAAATATATAAAATAGTTATTATTTATGTTTACGTCTAACCCCGCCCCCCCCCCCGCAGCTGTAGGTCACGTGACGGAGGCCAGGCGGTGGGGGCGAGGATATCAAACGCACCCCGCTCTCAGAGCAGAGGAAACGGGATGCGGGGCTAGCTCCGTTTAACGGTTAACGGCTCCGTTTAACGGTTTAATTCATGCCGGGGGGACGATGGCATGAAGCGACGTCACACAGCCCGGGTCAGAATTAGCTCGAGCTAACGGAAACCGGTGTCGTCGTGTGGCGGGAAGCCGCGCTCCGTGTCGGGTTTGTTGTTGGGGTTTAGCTTCCTGAGCTAACCGAGCTGCCTGCTTCTTTTTAACGGCTCGCACCGGAGGAGAGAGAGCTCGAGCTCCCCGCCGCCCGGTCAGACTCCCGTTAAACCTGTACCGGGGCTGCCTCACGGACAGCCGCTGCTGTAGGAAGGACCGAGCCCGGGAAGCTGCAGGATGCGCTAGCGGATGTAGTTAGCATTGGGCCTGAATACCAGCACACTTCCACCCCTCCTTGCTTCCTTCCCTTCCCTCCTCCCTCCCTCCCTAGCTGACCCCGGAGCGGAACACGGACCCTCTTCATGGTCACGATGGAGTCCGTCCTCAGCCCGCTGCCTCCGTTCACAGAGAACTCTTATAAAAGTGAGTAACCATGGTAACGCTGTGGCTGTGATGACGCCTGACCTGCTGGCTGACCTTTGACCTCTCCGTCTCCACAGTGACAGAGGAGGACGTAAAGAGGCTGATCGAGTTCAGGGCGTCCAACGAGGCTCTGTTCACCGGGAAGAGGAACTCTGCCAAGATAGCGTGGAGGTAAGAGGTCCGGCCCGGTCCGGTCCAGGTGTTCAGAGTCCTGATGGTGAGTTTGGTACCAGCTGACCCTGTTCTGATCCTCAGCACCATCCTGAAGGGACTCGGCCTGGAAGGGAAGCTGACTGCAGACCAGATCGCCAAGAAGTGGGACAACCTGCGGACCAAATACAAGGTGAGGCTGCCGCCCAGGTGAGGCTGCCGTCCAGGTAAGACACCTGAGCTCAGCGAGGAGACGAGGGTCATGATTTACACGCTTCATGAGAGCTGCAACTGTCTGTTGATCCATCGATTAGTCGGCAACTATTGAATATTGATCTGATCTGAATATTTTCTGTGGATTTCATCCTCGATGACCAAAAACAGACAGAAGTAAACATCAGAGGACGTCACAGTTACAAATGATCAATATAAAATATGAGTTTATTTATATGACAAGAGCTGCGCAGTGTGTGAAACAGGAAGCAATGTGACAAGACAACAGCAGCTAACAAACGGAGCTAACATTAGCTAACAGCAGCTAACAAACTGAGCTAACAGCAGCTAACAAACGGAGCTAACATTAGCTAACAGCAGCTAACAAACGGAGCTAACATTAGCTAACAGCAGCTAACAAACGGAGCTAACAGCAGCTAACAAACGGAGCTAACAGCAGCTAACAAACGGAGCTAACATTAGCTAACAAACCGAGCTAACATTAGCTAACAGCAGCTAACAAACCGAGCTAACAGCAGCTAACAAACGGAGCTAACATTAGCTAACAGCAGCTAACAAACGGAGCTAACATTAGCTAACAGCAGCTAACAAACGGAGCTAACATTAGCTAACAGCAGCTACAGTTGTCAGCAGCGTCCTGTCTTGAAGTGGGCGTGGCCTCTTGTTCCAGGACCTGAAGCAGCCCTATCAGGGTCAGGACGGGATCGGGGGCGTGGTCGAGTCGTGGCCCTGGTTCCACATCATGGATGAAGCCATGCAGGGTCGCCTCTACAACAGCAACCTGGTCCTGAGTCCAGAGACCGCCGGCAACGCCAGTCACCGCTGCAACAGCCAGCAGAACCAGAACCAGAACCAGGAGAACACCGACATCCTGGAGTTCCTCATCAAAACGGAGATGGAGGACACGGTGGCAGCAGAAACCGCCGAGGATGATGGGACGGTTCACACGGAGGCTCCTCCTGCTGAGGGAGTCCCGATGGGCTGGAGGAGGATGACGGAGTGCTCCTACAAGAGTACGACCAGTACTACACACAGTACTACACACTACACACAGAGTACTACATATTACTACACACTACACACAGAGTACTACATATTACTACACACTACACACACAGTACTATACACTACACACAGAGTACTACATATTACTACACACTACACACAGAGTACTACATATTACTACACACTACACACACAGTACTATACACTACACACAGAGTACTACATATTACTACACACTACACACACAGTACTATACACTACACACAGAGTACTACATATTACTACATACTACACACACAGTACTATACACTACACACAGAGTACTACATATTACTACACACTACACACAGAGTACTACATATTACTACACACTACACACACAGTACTATACACTACACACAGAGTACTACATATTACTACACACACAGTACTATACACTACACACAGAGTACTACATATTACTACACACTACACACAGAGTACTACATATTACTACACACTACACACACAGTACTATACACTACACACAGAGTACTACATATTACTACACACTACACACAGAGTACTACATATTACTACATACTACACACAGAGTACTACATATTACTACACATTACACACAGAGTACTACATATTACTACACACAGAGTACTACATATTACTACACACTAGAGTACTACATATTACTACACACTACACACTAGAGTACTACATATTACTACATACTACACACAGAGTACTACATATTACTACACACTACACACAGAGTACTACATATTACTACATACTACACACAGAGTACTACATATTACTACACACTACACACAGAGTACTACATATTACTACACACTACACACAGAGATCTACATATTACTACACAATACACACAGAGTACTACATATTACTACACATTACACACAGCGTACTACATATTACTACACATTACACACGGCGTACTACATATTACTACACATTACACACAGAGTACTACATATTACTACACAATACACACAGAGTACTACATATTACTACATACTACACACAGAGTACTACATATTACTACACAATACACACAGAGTACTACATATTACTACATACTACACACAGAGTACTACATATTACTACATACTACACACAGAGTACTACCACTTCTCCTCCTCCTCCTGACGTCTTACCTGTAAACGTTGGTGTCCTCCTCTCCTCCTCTCCTCTTCCTCCTCCTCCTCCTCCTCCTGACATTGTACCTGTAAACATTGGTCTCCTCTCCACCTCCCTCTCCTCCTCCTCCTCCTCCTCCTCCTCCTGACATTGTACCTGTAAACATTGGTCTCCTCTCCACCTCCCTCTCCTCCTCCTCCTCCTCCTCCTCCTCCTCCTGACATTGTACCTGTAAACATTGGTCTCCTCTCTCCTCCTCTCTTCCTCCTCCTCCTCCTGACGTCTTACCTGTAAACGTCTCCTCCTCAGTGACTGAACCGGAGACAGAGAGGATGATCAAACTTCGAGCTGCTAACGAGGCGCTCTTCACGGGCAGGAAACATTCAGCCAAACCAGCCTGGAGGTGAGCCAGTGTTAGCTTTGCTTCATGTTCACGACCTGAACCAGCCCCAGGTCCAGGTCCAGGTCCAGAACCCAGGTCTGGACCGGAGTTCTGAAGTCCGACCGGTTCTGTTTAGTTGAAGTGACTTGTTGACAGTTTGTTCTCTGCGTGATGTCACAGCTGAGTTTAATTGTTTTGGTTCCTTTCAGAGCGATTCTGTACGAGCTCGGTCTGCAGGGCAAACTGACCACGGATCAGTTAGCGAAGAAGTGGGACAACCTGAAGAGGAGATACAAGGTAAGTACAACCACCTCCAACTCCAGAAACCACGTATCCACCACTCACAGAGACGCCTCTGATTGGGCGCACCGAACTACAGAAGAAGAACCACGGGGCAAGAGCCATGGAGGAAGAGCAAACGGAGGAAGAGCCACGGAGGAAGAGCCATGGAGGAAGAGCCATGGAGGAAGAGCCATGGAGGAAGGGCAAACGGAGGAAGAGCCATGGAGGAAGAGCAAACGGAGGAAGAGCAAACGGAGGAAGAGCAAACGGAGGAAGAGCCATGGAGGAAGAGCAAACGGAGGAAGAGCCATGGAGGAAGGGCAAACGGAGGAAGAGCCATGGAGGAAGAGCAAACGGAGGAAGAGCCATGGAGGAAGAGCAAACGGAGGAAGAGCCACGGAGGAGGAACCACGGAGGAAGAACCATGGAGCATGAACCACGGAGGAAGAACCACAGAGTGGCGAGCGTCACAGGAAGAAGTCTGATGGGTTCAGAGTAGAAACAGGTTCTTGTTCTGGTTCTGATGTTCGTCTCTTCAGACGACTTCCTGCCGTGTTTAAAGTTTTCTGAGAAGTAGCGGCGTCTCTGTGAGTCGTGGATTCAGGAGTTGTTGCTGGTGGCCTGTTGACAGGACGATAAGGTCCCTCTGTGGACGATCTGTAGAACTTTCTGTCTCTACCAGGAGCTGAAGTTTCCCGCTCGAGGTGTCGAGACCAACCCGAGCTCCTGGCCCTGGTTCTACCGGATGAACGACGCCATGGAGGGACGTTTCGCCGGGGCGGCGCCCATCCTCACGCCCATCGTGGAGGACGAAGACGAGGACTGCGAGCCCCTGTCGCCGGCGCCCAAGAAACGAGTCCGCCGGAGCCGAGGTGGGATGGCGGAGTTCCTGACGGAGTCGGAGATGGACCTGCTGGTCGACAACGAGGAGAAGAACGGATCCACGCCGCTGGGAGAACTGCACCGCATGGCCGAGTTCACCTACAAACGTAAGACGTGCTGGACACGCCGACAGAGGCATTGTGGGTGATGTAGGCGGCAGTTGTTTTTCTTTTAACGATTGATTTCTCTTCGACCTTTCATCGCCACAGTGACCGAGGACGACACCAGGAGACTGATTGAACTACGAGCTGCTAACGAGTCTCTGTTCACCGGGAGGAGGAACACGGCCAAACCGGCCTGGAGGTGAAAAACCATTAAAAATAATTTCATCATCAAATCACAGAAATATTCTGGATTATTAAACGATGTCATCTGGTCTTGTCCTCAGGGGGATCGTGAAGGAGATGGGCCTGACCGGGAAGATCACACCGGACCAGGTCGCCAAGAAGTGGGACAACCTGAAGACCAAATTCAAGGTGACAACCGTCAACCGATTGATCCGTACACGAAACGTCGTGCTCAATGTCCGATTCTGATCAACAGAACATAATTCTGAAAATATTTTAATAATGAATTAATCATTTTTTAAGTCTTCAAAGTTTGATGGTTCTGATGTTAAAGTGAGAATATCTTTGAGCTCACCTTTAGTGCAGCGCAGGTCTGTCAGGTTTAAGACATTTATAGATCGATGAGGATCTCAGGTCACGTTGACAAGGAAGGAAGGAAGGAAGGAAGGAAGGAAGGAAAAAGTCTAAATGAAAAATGAGGTATAGAAACTGGATCAGACTGTAGACAGAGAACGTTCCCTCACCTTTAGAACGACTTTAGAACTGAGCAGCTGATCTGTTTGAGGTCTAAACAGGAAGTTTATTCGTAGGAATATCAGACCATCATGGAGGTGAAGGACAGTGTGCGGAGGATCAGCCATCAGAAGACTCACCTGTTCAACCTTACCTTTCATTAATGCATCAGCTGACTGAAGGACGGATAATTACATGAATGGTTGATGAAGCGTTTGCTGGTGGTTTGTCTGCAGGACCTGAAGTTCCCTCCTCGGGGGATGGAGGGTCAGACTAACCCCGCCTCCTGGCCGTGGTTCCAGCTGATGAGCGACGCTCTGGAGGGACGACTGGCGGGAAAAGCTCCCCGAGTGACGCCGGTGTGGAGCAGCGAGGAGGACGGCGTGTTCGGCTCGTCTCCGCCTCCCGACAGAGACTGTCTGATGGTGGAGAGGAGCAGCGTGTCGGAGCTGGAGAGCATGGTGGGAGGAGACGCCGCTGAGGCTGACGGAAACGTTACCTACATCGACGCCAGCGGGGAGGAGTGTTCCACGCCATCAGACCTCTCCTACAAGAGTGAGACGGCTTCTTCTTCTGTGGTTTACTAAGTGTTGAATGTAGTTTATTTCTACTTCCTGTCTGTGTCGCCGTAGTGACGGATCAGGACACGAGGAGGATGATCAAACTGCGAGCTGCTAACGAGGCACTGTTCACCGGGAGGAGGAACGCCGCCAAAGCTGCCTGGAAGTAAGATCACATCATAACATGACGACCGCTGACACTTCCTGTCTGTGCCTGCGTCTCATTGGTCCGTCCGTCTGTCACTCAGGGCGATCCTGAAGGAGCTCGGCCTGCAGGGGAAAGTGTCGACCTATCAGATGGCCAAGAAGTGGGACAACCTGAAGCGGAGATACAAGGTAGTGTGATGACAAGGGCTGCAGTCCAATAGTCAAAAAATGACCTCCTATGTCCTTTCCTAAGCACTTTTCCTAATCACTCGTCCTAAACACTCGTCCTAAACACTTTTCCTAAACACTTTTCCTAAGTACTCATCCTAAACACTTTTCCTAAGCACTTTTCCTCAACACTCATCTTCAGACTTTATGATCAGTTTCCTCCTGCTCTCTCCTCTCCTCTCTCTCCTCTCTCCTCCTCTCTCTCTCTCCTCCTCTCTCTCTCCTCTCTCTCCTTACACCTCCTCTCTCCTCCTCTCTCCTCTCTCTCCTCTCTCCTTACTCCTCCTCTCTCTCCTCTCTCCTCCTCTCTCTTCTCTCTCTCCTCCTCTCTCTCCTCTCTCCTCCTCTCTCTCCTCTCTCCTCCTCTCTCTTCTCTCTCTCCTCCTCTCTCTCCTCTCTCTCCTTACTCCTCCTCTCTCTTCTCTCTCTCCTTACTCCTCCTCTCTCTCCTCTCTCCTCTTCTCTCTCTCCTCCTCTCTCTCCTCTCTCTCCTTACTCCTCCTCTCTCTTCTCTCTCTCCTTACTCCTCCTCTCTCTCCTCTCTCCTCCTCTCTCTCCTCTCTCCTCCTCTTCAGGACCTGAGGTATCCTCCTGTTGGGATGGAGGTGGTTGCAGACGGCGCCTCCTCCTGGCCGTGGTTCCACCTGATGAACGAGGCGATGGAGGGTCGCCTGGCGAGCAGCGCCCCCCTCCTCACCCCCGTCACCCAGGACGACGAGCAGCAGCCCGACCCCGCCCCCAGACACAGACCCCGCCCAGCCCCTCCCCCTCCTCCCTCGTCCTCCTCGGATTACGGACAGGAGGCATTCGGCGACGTGTCTGAGCAGAACCAGAACCAGCGGAGCTCGGAGGCGTGCGACGGGTCACTGGGCGGGTTGGAGAGGGAGTGGGAGGTGGTGGAGCGGGAGAGGGCGGCGCTGGAGAGAGAGCGGGAGATGGTGGAGAGAGAGCGGGCGGCGGTGGAGAGGGAGAGGGCGGCGGTGCAGGCGGAGAGGCTGTGGCTGGAGAGGGAGAGGGCGGCGGTGGAGCGGGACCGGGCCATGGTGGAGCAGGAGAGGGCGGCGCTGGGCCGGGACAGGGAGGTGCTGGACCAGAGAGCCCTGATGCTGAACTCTGTGGGACACTCCGGACACCTCAACGCCCTCATGTAGACCAGCAGGCTGCGGGGCGTAGACCGCTCCACATAGAGACATCCTGGTCTGTGGTGGAGGTCTGGACCTCCTGACGGAGGAGTAAACCACACCCACAGACCACAGGCCTGGTTCAGCACTGTGGTCCAAACTGGTCCACACAGAGCCGGGTGGAGGACGGACGACGGAGCTCGCTGGGTCGGGTCCTGGAGATGAATGACCCGCGGGTCGGGGAAGGTTCAGGAGGGTCCGGGCTGCACGATGAACAGACTCGTACTGAGTCCGGTATCGTAGCTGATCCACGTCGAGTGTCGTCTGGTTTGATCTGAAATAACCCTGATGAATGATTGAACTTTTATTTTGGTAATCATCGTGCAGCTCTTCCTGTTCAGACCGGTTCAGTACGTAGTGACGGCGGTTCAGTCTGGACCTGGATCAGGATTTATTCACAAATATTCTTTTTGTTCTTCTCAAACTTCCTGTTGAATAAAATATTGCAGCGCCGTGAAACGTTGTCGAAACGTTTGATTATCGTTCTGTTTGTTTCAGGGCGGCGCTCTTCAGTTGGTTATTTACACGTTGCACTAACGTTTCCTCAGCGTTCAAACTACCAACTGTGACATGAAATGTTGAAATTCACTGAACAATGTTCACGAGTTTGATCGAGTTTGTCAACATGAAGTAAATTAAAGTGAATAAACTACAAATGATTCCTCATCGTGTTTGAAGTGGACGTCCAGTCAGTGCTGTTGGGAAATGTAGTCCAACAGTCCGTCTGGCTCCGGAGCTGTCATGTGACACCTTCAGTGACGTCACTGGTGTCCAGGAAGAACCACTGTTGGAGTTCGAAGCTGATGCTAAAGCTACGTGTGAAAAGCTCGCACACAATGCATCCTGGTACATGTAGGCACTGGCTCCACAGTCAGTCTCCATAAGTCCCCATGTTCAAATGTCCAACTTCACAGCAGAAATAAACATGTTTACAGCCTGGTACAAAAAACAGTTTTGGTCTCTATAGCTAATTTCCCCGTTCATGACAACTGTACTGAGGGTGAATTTATATACAACTCACCTGTTCAGATTATATTAAGGCTTAAAGTTATGCAGGATTAAGAGCGTGGACGCTTTGATTGACAGGTGGGTGTCGTTACAGAGACTAAGTCCAGGTTTTAGACAGTCTGCGGGGACGTCACGGAGACTACGTCCAGGTTTAAGACAGTCTGCGGGGATGTCACGGAGACTACGTCCAGGTTTAAGACAGTCTGCGGGGACGTCACGGAGACTACGTCCAGGTTTTAGACAGTCTGCGGGGACGTCACGGAGACTACGTCCAGGTTTTAGACAGTCTGCGGGGACGTCACGGAGACTACGTCCAGGTTTTAGACAGTCTGCGGGGACGTCTCGGAGACTACGTCCAGGTTTTAGACAGTCTGCGGGGACGTCACGGAGACTACGTCCAGGTTTTAGACAGTCTGCGGGGACGTCACGGAGACTACGTCCAGGTTTTAGACAGTCTGCGGGGACGTCACGGAGACTACGTCCAGGTTTTAGACAGTCTGCGGGGACGTCACGGAGACTACGTCCAGGTTTTAGACAGTCTGCGGGGACGTCACGGAGACTACGTCCAGGTTTTAGACAGTCTGCGGGGACGTCACGGAGACTACGTCCAGGTTTTAGACAGTCTGCGGGGACGTCACGGAGACTACGTCCAGGTTTTAGACAGTCTGCGGGGACGTCTCGGAGACTACGTCCAGGTTTTAGACAGTCTGCGGGGACGTCACGGAGACTACGTCCAGGTTTTAGACAGTCTGCGGGGACGTCACGGAGACTACGTCCAGGTTTTAGACAGTCTGCGGGGACGTCACGGAGACTACGTCCAGGTTTTAGACAGTCTGCGGGGACGTCACGGAGACTACGTCCAGGTTTTAGACAGTCTGCGGGGACGTCACGGAGACTACGTCCAGGTTTTAGACAGTCTGCGGGGACGTCACGGAGACTACGTCCAGGTTTTAGACAGTCTGTGGGGACGTCCTGGAGACACGTCTGCACTTTATATTCCAGTTAATTTATTCACAGATTAATGAACATGTAATGACTTCTGATGTAACTTTGCTCTTGTTAAGTTTAATACCTGCAAAGCTGTTATTTATACTTGAATGTCATTGGTTTGGATCGGTGTGATGTCATCAGAGTGGGTGTGGTCTGACATTCCATAGTGAAGAAGAACCTGAATGACTGGATCGCACTGAAACACACCCAAAAATTAAATCTGTGGATTACCTTTACTCAGGTAAAGTGTGAGCCAATCAGGATGATGACCTGACGCAAACTCTCATATCTGTGAATTGTCCATCATTGTGTTTATGTCGGGAGTCTGTGTCCTGTCCTCTGGGAGCAGCTGATTGGCTGTAACCTGGTTGTCACGCTCAGGTGGGTGGAACAGGACCAACCTGTTTGCAGCTCCGGTAACTGAACGCCTCCCGGGGCTCCGAGTGAGAGAGGCCGGACGTCAGAGACATGCTCACAGTCAGAGTAGGTCAGTGCAGCTCTTTCTTCTCTTTCTGGATGTTTTTCTGACCTCCGGGTGAATTTAGACAAACGCTCGGTCTGCTGTCCGTGAGTATTCGATTGGTGTGTAGTGAACACTGTGATCCAGCCTGTTTCCTACCTGCACAGGTGTTTTCTGCTTATGCAAATGAGATACTGTATCGTGTATAGTTTGGACTTTTTCTTCTTTTTGATTTAAAAACTATTTTGATTTTTAACATCAGCTTCCAGTTTCTTGTCATAACTTTAAAGTTTTGGAAACACGGCTGATCATTGAACAAACAACACTCAGCAGCCGTTGTAAACGCCTCGAGCAGTCGGAGATTTCAGATTAGAAAAGTGAAAGACCGGTAAACAGTGAGTTACATAACAGAGATTCATTATGACATTAATATTCATTTTTTAAATTTGTCTTGTTTATTTTATTTAGTGTCGCTGCACACATGCAGATTAATGGAATGACACAAAGTTAACATGTAACTGCTAACTTTATACATACAGGAAACATAACTAAACAAGATAACAGAGTTACATTATGACTTTAACAGTCACATTATTTCTAATTAACATCCAACGTTCTGTAGAAATAAGACAACAGTGAAATCGTGCTGAGTTCAAAGGATGCTGAAATAGATCTGGTGTATGAAGCAGGTTGTTTCATGTGGATATGACAGCATGAGCACATTATGTTAACTATCACTCACAAGTGATGACCTGTTAGCGTTGGTGTGACTTGTGACAGGAGATTCATGATGACAATATCTGTTCAACCTGTTTTTTCTACAGGAAGAACAAAGATGGCAAGACGACAAAACTTCAGAAGTAAGATTTTTTTATTCTGTGTGTGTGTGTGTGTGGATAAAGTCAATTTTGTTGCTAATTCTGCGGTCCATGGTATTAGTGCATGCAGCCAAGTTACTGCTGATATGCAGGTAAAATGTTATAACTTTCTATATTTTTTATATTGCAGAGAAATGTTTAAATATTAAAAATATTAAAGTTAAAATAAAAGGAACAAAGAAAGTCTGCAGTAAACACGAAGTGAAAGAACGGATACAGACAGTTACAGAGGTCCCCACTTTGATAGGTAAAAAGTCCCCACTTGACTGTTTCTTTAAAACATTTTTTAAAAAGCACATTTGAAGTAATCATTTGGTAAAAGACCTTAAAACTAAAGTTTAATTTCTATTTTTGCATTTCTACAATGAGCAGAAATACCAGTCACCACTTGGTTAGTATAATTTGACAGTCCACTGTTGGTATTGTAGGAAAGTATGTGTGTGTGTGTCTTAATACTGTGCTTACTTCCTTATTGAGCACTGACATTATTGTTGCAGCTGGTTTAGTTAAGGAGTGCTTCCTCTGAACTGCTGAACAGGTTTACACCTTCAGTTCATAATCATCTCTCTGATTCCATAAAATATAAATTAATTAAAGTTGAGACGTTTTGATGATTTAACATTTAGGATTTTATTGCTGGAACTGCTCCACCTGGAGTGATGTCAACTATTTGTCCTTGCACTTCTTTCTTTACGTCTCGATACCCGGACACACGTCATTGTTCATCGTTCATTAACTCACCGTGTGTTTATTCAGGGTGGTTCAGTGCGAGAAGGTCACGCCTACTTACAATAAGAATAAAAGCAAACATCCAACAGCTTGAACAAACAGGATGATGATACAACTGATAAAAGTTTAAAAAGAAAGACATCAAATTAAAATAATATTACACCTCTCTAAACACGGACATGGTTATACTAAGCTTTATTTACTTCCTTAGTCAAATGTTATTAGCATAACGGTCACTCCTAACGAGGTAAACTAGGTGTAAATATTCAATTTATTAAGAGCTTCTTTGTGAGATATAATCTACATTATTGTGGTGATGATAAAACTTCCCTGACGAAGTTTAGCACAAAGTTTAAGAATTATTAAATTATTTATATTAAATAAATGTAAATATAAATGAATCGTTCCATAAATAAATTGGTCTCTACTTAGAAAACAAAGTCTAATAATTTCACTGGACTTTTATTACATAATAATACTGAGGCGTTTTTACTCCTGACCAGAAGAATCTTTAAGAAGAAGAAGAATCCAAAAAACGTCGTTCTCTTCCTGCTACGATAAGGAAGAATGTCCTAAATGAGGACACTGTCTATGGTTATTTAGTTCTCTATTGTTCCTGTTATTGTTAGTCATTATTGCAATTATTATTGCTATTATAATAATAATTATTATTATTACACTATTATCACTACTATGCATTTAGTTCCATTCAGAGTGTTCTGTAGTAATGATATGACTTTTAGAACTAAATGTTAACTGTAATGGAAATAGTTGAATAAATGCACAAACACTGCGTTTTAGGTTGAAGTCTTTTGCAGAAAAACTGACTTATTGACTTCTAAGTTTGTTTTTTTATCTTCTCTCACGCAGAACATTGATCCTCTGATTAGTGTGTCTGATCCCGCCTGTTTGAATCAGGTCTGACGTTGCTGCTTTAAACACAGTTCGTCCTTTTGATTCGATGTCTCCATCTCTCTTCTGCAGAAGTTTGGCAGTGCATGCTGCTGCTTGTGCCGGTGATTCTCTTCATCACATTTATGCTGCAGAAAAACAGTGACGAAGGTACAGAAACATTCTTTTACCACATGCTATAATCTATTGAGGGTATTTGAGTATATCGCCACCTGTTTTATACAAGACATTAGAAACACTCCACATAGAGGCTTCAAAAATTAGTTATTTAATCAGTTACTCATATAAAAAGCATGTGCTCTATTTTGTGGAAAGAGTTAGCGTTTCGTTCAAAGCACCACAGAGCTGCGCGAGCTGCTTTTATTAAATATAAAGCTCTCTCGTTAACATATATTTTGTGATATCAGGACATCTGTTTCTGTACAAATAAAAAAAACAATATTTAACATGTTAATCGTGGAGCTTTAGAGGTGGTAGGTAGATTTTTTTTTTAATTTGGACAGACTGCGCCTGTCTTCATGCTAAGCTCACCTCGCTGTAGTTTTATATTTACATCAGTTTACATCTTGGCAAGCGAGAAGAAAGACACTTTACAAACTGTCAAACTATTCCTTTATTGTTACTCTCGTATTGGTCAATGATGAAGTATAGAACAGTGTCATCTGCATACAGATTAACTTTACAGTTACACATGGAGACAATCTCACTTATACACACTGAGTTTTTAAACTTTGACATGGTGGAAATGCAGAAACATACGGAGGGAATTTCATCCTTAATAGATGACATTTTAAAGAGCCACTTGAACTCTGGTGGTTAACATTGGTAGCTCTGTAACCAAAAAGAAATCGAGCTCAACATGATCGATGAAACTAAAAACGAACCTTTCACATCATTTAAGTCTGAAGGTGTTTTATTATGTCGATGAACTTAACATCTCTGTGGCACTGTAACTTCAGTTTTTTCAGCTGAATGGCGTCGTGCTTTAATTGCAAGATTTGACAGTCAGTCAACCAAGACGTCGCCTAAACAGTCAGGTTAGTGATTTATCAAACTTGATCAGGATGAATGATTGAAGTTGATCTGATGCCGGATTAATCAATGTTGTGAACATTTCTACTTCAGCTGCAATGTGTAATTCGAAGGTAGAGTGTCCAGAGGAGACGTATGGCTTCTACATCCAGAGCGGAGCTGCTAACGTCATGCCTCCAAAGATATGCCTCCAAAACAAACCGTAGGCGTTTGAACTTCCTCTTCTCCTCTAAATGCTTCATCTCACGTCCAAACAATGTCTTAGAACTTTAGTTTTTGCCTTTAGATTTTAAAAGTGTGAACCACACTCTGCCAGTGAGTGTTCATCTCCAGCTCTCATTGGGTTTGTTTGCTCGTTGTTGTCGGGTTGCTGACTGCTGCTATTTCAAACTTTTCTCAGGGTTCTTGGAATGGTACTGAACAACGCTGGAATAGGAATAAACATTGTTATAGTAAACGGTGAGTTTTGAGCTAATAACCTGCATCACTGCTGTCTGTGGTTCATGAATCATCCCTCACAGCAAAGTGTCGTTATTTAACAGGTAAAACCGGAGAAGTCATAAAGACCGGTCACTTTAACATGTTCACCGGCGGTAAGTAGCGGCAGATCGTTGATATAATTTAACTTCCATGTGGTCCCATGTGGTTGGATGATTTCACGTTTCTGTTGCAGAAGTACAGCCGCTCATTGACTTCCTGAAGAGCATTGACAAAGGCTCCGTTGTGCTGATTGCAACATACGATGAACCGGCGTCAAAGTAAAGCGTCACAAACTCAAACACTCACTTTTAAAACTGGTGGTGAAACCAGTGGAAAACACTGACTGAGATACTTTGACTGTTTAAACAGGTTAAACGATGAAGCCAGGAAGCTGATGGCTGAACTGGGAAGCACTGCGATCCAGTCACTGAAATTCAGAGATAACTGGGTGTTTGTTGGTGGCAAAGGAGCAGTAGTGGACAGCAGCTTTGAGAAGGTCAATACACCCTTTTATGATTGGTTACTACATGTTATGGAAGGAGGAGGTGTCTGCTGGTGGTTGGAAGACGGTGAATGGGACGAGTTTGAGGCGTGGTCTTTGTTCTAGTTCTAAAACTTTTATCTGAAGATATTCAGGATAAATATCTTCAATGTAATGTGACACCATTCACCTGATTACAGGTCAGTGTAGCATCAACAGTTAATTTAGATGCTCTGGTTTCTTTGACTGTTTCCAGCACGTGAAGAACGACCCAGCAAATAATAAATACGAAAACTGGCCAGAGCTCATCGAACTCCACGGATGCATCCCCAAATATCAGGAGTGACCCGCTGCAGCGTCCTAAAGGATTAAGACTGACAGACAACCTCCACCCTGAGGTGGATGACACCATTACTGTGTGCAGACAGAGACGACCACATGTTCTCTTCACTGCTTCTTCCTCTGGGTTGAAGGAAGTCTGAACACTTTCAGTCACTTTCAGTCACTGTGGCAGAAAGGCTGATGGACACTTTGCTTTTACTTTACACATTTTATTTGGGTCTGAAGGACATTTTGCTTCAATCAGAACTGCTTTGGATCATCAACCCTCATCACAGAAGAAACATTCAGAAGAACAGCGTCCCTGCTGCTGCTCTCCTGAAGTGACCCACAGAGACCAAAACTAAAGGTGCATTCAGACATTCTTTGTCCAGAAATGTCCCAAGAAAAAGTTCACTGTGTTATTTCATGATGATTCAGAAGTGATGGAGCCTCATCAGCTCATGACGGGAGAACCTGACGTCACTTTGTAAGATAATAAAGTTATGAGATGTGAGGGGACGCTGGGCAGTCCTTAGTTTGAGGACGATGACGAGGTTCATGTGTCTGCACTGTTTATCTCCCTGTTTGTCTGTGCTCACCTTCAGATATCTTTTGACTTTGTTTACTGTTCATCTGTTCATGTAAAATATATTCAAATAATAAATATAATTACTTTTGGTGCGGTGCTTTAATTATATTTTAAATGTTTGACTAATGAGCGTTTGTACACAATCGAGTATCTTTACAAAGAGTTTGATCATGAACTTGTTTCATAATAAATATAATAATATAAATGTCATCATCAACTCATGACCAGCTAACGTTACCATGACAACACTTTTAATATTGAAACATCAGATGAGCGCAGACATTCGAGTCCTGCTGACCTCTGTTCAGATCATTTGTGACAGTCTCCTTTCCCTGGTGTCAGTAAATGCATCACAGCCATGATGCGTTTACTGACTCTGCGGGTTGATAATCACAAACCGAGCGCACCTGCCTGCAGTGGATTCTGGGAAACGGATTTTAAAGATTTTAAACAGACGTTCATGAGCTAAATGATGTGACGGAGAATTCATGAGTCTGACACAAAGATTAAAAAGTCAATCAAACTTTATTTAAAACAAATACACAAACAGAACAAGACACGTGACGTCTGAGGCCACCTGATAACTTCAGAATCAATTCAAACATCCTTGTATTGCTTTGTGACGCTCTTCATGCTGAGCACACATTAAACAGAATCATCATAATTCACCAGGTGTGTGAACACACACACGAGGAATCTAACTCCGGTTACACTTTGCTCTCATAGAACAAACATGTACAGACACAGGTAGAGTTAAAGAACAGAGCAGAGGACTTGACAGGTAAATGAAGACATAAACATAAACAAGAACAAAAACTATGTACATATAAAAATATATATATATATATATATGTATTTATAGACGGGGATAAACATGTTTTACACTGAATAGGAATGTGCAATGAAATGGATCAGAGTGCATGCATGAAATAATAAATCTAGAGTGTAGGTTAACTTATAGACATGAGACATGCGTATGTACAGTATGCACAGTGTGTAGTGACGATATTTACATAAATCATTTATAATTCACAGATCTTATAGCAGGGCCCAGTATTTCAAAAGTGATCTGACAGGATTATCCTGGTCGGATTGGATTAAATCTAGATCTGATCTGAAAACTGGGTATTTCAACACAGATCCAGATAATCCTGATCCTGAAGATCAGGATCCTGCTCTGGTAATCCAACCCTCCCTTGAATCCAGATAAAAGGCTGGATTTGGGTATTTCAAAAGTTAAGGCAGATATCTGGATCAACTTGATACCAAAATTTCAGGATCATTTGAATCCACCTCAGAAGTGGATTTCACTCAGATTGACAAAGTCTCAGCTCCACTTCTCCTAGATATTGTTACTCAAGATGTTCATTATACTTAATCTAAAGTGTTAGTGTTTTACTATTAACAAATAAAGTAGCCTCATTGTAAGAAATTTAAAGCATAGTAAAATATTTTTGACCACACTTTCTGAAACTGCTGTAAATACGAGTAACAATTACAGACCTATGAGATGTGCGCACTTGCATTTTTTCAGTGTGTTTATATCATGCTGCATATTGAAGCACTTTACAAGCATTTAAGGTATATTTTCATGCTTCTGATTAAACGAAGACAAATTTGACTTCAGTCAGAAGCTTGACTGATTGAAATTTAAACTGATTATTTCACTTCATCAGATCAGATGCTGTTTTGCTGTAAATGACCATAATTATGTTTAGTGAGAGCCTTCTATATCAGGGAGACGTTAGATTAAATGTTTCTAACTGTGTCACAGGCCAAGATATATACCATGAAAGTAATGCGATTACAATTTCAAGCAGTTTCAAGCACTTTATTCAAAATCCAATGACTTCATCTTAAATGTACAATTAAAGCGTTTCCAAGGATTTCCAGGTTGTCCCGAACAGCTGAGTGGTCCATGGCTGTGAGTAGAAGACAGAGAAGGTGTGTGAGTACACCTGTGTCACAGCATGACGTCATCACCAGCATCACTGTAGCATCCTGACACTTCTGCATGAACCGTACAGGTAATACTCGTACCGTGTAACGTTACGTTACAAAGTACTGCAGCAGTCTGCTCTGTACACATGGAGCCAGTGACGTAACGCTAATAAACTGTGAACAGGTTGGTGTTAGTTTAAAGAGTTCAGGTGTGATGTACGTCCGGTCAGTTCCTTTAAGTTAAACCATAGGCCGCAACATTCATCAACAAAGCCAGCTACCTCGCTAGCCCGCTAGCTGCTTAACACACAAGTCAATGGAGCCGAGTTAGCTACCGTTAGCACGGCCTGGTTTGAGTCAGGTGACAGTTCAAGAAGTTGGCTTGCATGATGTGTTGGTTGGAGTTCGTGTGGTCTTCAAACCGCTACACATCAGACGGCGGTAAACTGACACCTGTGACGTGAAGTCGTGCTCCCAGCTGCTCCTCTCGTGACGCAGTCCGCCATGTTTCGATCCGGAGGCGGAGACACGAGATTTGGAAATCCGTATCCGGTCAGGTGAAGATCACGGTGATCCACCCTGCCAGAGTTTCGAAATACTCAGATAAAGTCAGCAGATCACCTTGATCCATGACTGAGAAAAGGAGGATTTCATTATCCGGATTATCCTGATCCAGATTACAAGTTTTGAAATACTGGGCCCAGGAGTCCAAACTTCTTTTAAAGACTTGACAATGTGAAGATGCCGGGGGCCGCTGCAACAACAAGTGGAGGTGTGAAGGATGGAGAGGAGGATGTTATCTAAGCTGACATCCATCATGGACAGCTCCCTGAGCAGCTCCTTCAGCAGCAGACTGCTACACCCACGGTGTAAGAAGGAGAGGTTCAGCAGTTTTACATACAAATGTATGTTTTAGTTTCATTGTCACAATTATCTTTTTTTTTTTTATAAATGTCACCAAATCTAAAATCTGAGAACCAGCTCTGTCTTTCTTTCACATGTGAAGTCAGATAACACAGAAAGTCATATTTAGTGTCACATCTACAGATGTGTAACAGCAGCAGTTATGTGCTTAAAGGTTCAGATGTTTATGTGTTATGTCAACAATAAAAGACAAATCTTCAGCCATACAGTGTCTGACAATCCTAGCAGGCCATAAATAATTAATTATAAAAATGAGGCTGAGGTACCGTGATTGGCCCCCGGGCCGGACTTTGGACATCCCTGTCTTACGCAGACGATGTTTTTGTGTCCAGTTTTATCTGTTCATATACACAACAACACATCAACAAAGACTCCGGGAAAATTACTGAATCATTTTTATAATTTCTAAGAAAAAAAAAACAGATGTATTGATAATGAAAAATTAGTTGCATCATTATTTTTATTATTTTTTATTATTTTTATTAAAAACCGCTGTGATGATGTGTATGAATGTAACATGTATCACCACATTTCAAACTATATAAACACCTTGTTATCACGCTCATGTTTCTATCATTTCATATTACATTTATTCATCCATAAATATTTATATTTATTTAAATATTAGTTCAACAGACGGAACAAAATAAAACGAGATCTGTTTCCGCCCGGACAGTTTTCAAGAAGGACTCTAACTCCTTAGGAGGGAACAGCTCTGATTGGCTGCCTCAGCGTGACGTCTGCCGGAAACAGAAAAGAAGAAGAAGCTGATTGGCGGGATCCGTAAAAAGGCGCTCTGCGTCACAGTGACGTGTCCGTCGTCATCAATGTTTCTTTATTACTTCCGCTTCTTGTGGTTAAACTGACTCCAAGATGGCGACGTTAGTGCTGGACAACGGAGCCAACATGGCGAAGATCGGACACAGCCACGAGGAGGTCAGGTGAGGGGAGCTAATGCTAATGCTAATGCTAATAACAAACATACGTGACATGCTGTGCGCGCGCGCGCGTGTGTGTGTGTGTGTGTGTGTGTGTGTGTGTGTGTGTTGTTGGAATAAATAATAAAAGTTAAATCAGAGACAGAAATGTCATGATGATGCTGGATGCATCCTGCGAGAGGTGGAGGTGAGTTGGTAGAGGAGAGGTGGAGGTGAGGTGGTAGAGGAGAGGTGGAGGTGAGTTGGTAGAGGAGAGGTGGAGGTGAGGTGGTAGAGGAGAGGTGGAGGTGAGGTGGAGGTGAGGTGGTAGAGGAGAGGTGGAGGTGAGTTGGTAGAGGAGAGGTGGAGGTGAGGTGGTAGAGGAGAGGTGGAGGTGAGTTGGTAGAGGAGAGGTGGAGGAGAGGTGGAGAGGAGAGGTGGAGGTGAGTTGGTAGAGGAGAGGTGGAGGTGAGGTGGTAGAGGAGAGGTGAGGTGGTAGAGGAGAGGTGGAGGTGAGGTGGTAGAGGAGAGGTGAGGTGGAGAGGAGAGGTGGAGGTGAGTTGGTAGAGGAGAGGTGGAGGTGAGTTGGTAGAGGAGAGTTGGTAGAGGAGAGGTGGAGGTGAGGTGGTAGAGGAGAGGTGGAGCAGGTGTACAGGTACCTGGGCGTTCACCTGGATCACGGACTGGAGAACACTGAGGCTGTCTACAGGAAGAGACAGAGCAGGCTGTCCTTTAATCCAGCTGCACATCATAACTTCAGTTATCTCATGACTCTGAATAATAACATGCATGAGAGATGTTGCAGATGTTTCATCAGTCTGTTGTGCAGCAGCATCAGAGCCACAAACAAACTAACCAAACTGAAGAAGAAGGCTGGTTCTGGTTCTGGTTCTGGTTCTGGCTCTGGTTCTGGCTCTGGTTCTATCTATCTATCTAGTGATGGGAAGTTCGGTTCTTTTTAGTGAGCCTGAACGTTTGACGTAAAAATGACATTTTCTAATATCAATAAATTGTTGTAGCCAATTGTTTCCACTGAATTTACAGACTACGGTCTATAATGTAAATGACTGTCTGCTTGGTGGTATGATGCTTGTCTATCCTCACAGGATTGGTTGCACAGCATGCATGTGACATTCAGTCACTGCAATACTCACTTACATACTACGACAAAAAAAGTCTCACGTACAGGAGCCGGCTCTTTGAACCGGCTCGTTCACGACTGACACATCACTGATGCTAACTTTGAGCACGTACACGTCAGAGTTTGCTCTCCTGTTAGTGCTGTAATCAGTCGATGCTTCATATCCTGTCTCCATGTAAACATGATGACCTTCCGTCTCTCTGTCTGTCTTCTCAGCGTCATCCCAAACTGCCAGTTTCGCTCCAAGACGTCCAGATTAAAAACCTTCACAGCCAATCAGCTGGATGAGATCAAGGATCCTTCAGGTCTCTTCTACATCCTCCCCTTCCAGAAGGTGAGAGAGGAACGACGTGAAGATGCTGCAGCTCCACAAACACAAAGAGTCCTTCTCACCTGAGCTCTCCTTTCTTTGTCTTCAGGGTTATCTGGTCAACTGGGACGTGCAGAGGAAAGTGTGGGACCATCTGTTTGGAAAGGAGATGTTTAAGGTTTGCTTCATGTTTGTCCTTCTGTCCTCTGTTTCCTGATCTCCTCCTCCTCCTCCTCCTCCTCCTCCTCTGACGGTGGCTTCATGTTCTGGGTGCAGGTGGAGTTTGCAGACACCAGCGTCGTCATCACCGAGCCGTACTTTAACTTCTCCTCCATCCAGGAGTCCATGAATGAGATCCTGTTTGAGGAGTACCAGTTCCAGTCAGCTCTCAGAATAAATGGTGAGTCACAGATGAGCAAACAAGGAGAGAGGTGGTACTCCCTCACAAACTTCACCTCCTGTGTGTTTGTGTGTGTGTGTGTGTGTGTGTGTGTGTGTGTGTGTGTGTGTGTGTGTGTGTCCTCCAGCCGGCTCTCTCAGTGCTCATCACTACTTCCACACTAAACCGTCGGAGCTCTGCTGTTTGGTGGTCGACAGTGGGTTCTCCTTCACCCACATCGCCCCCTACTGCCGCAGCAGGAAAATGAAGGAGGGCATCCGCAGGTCAGTCTGCCACAACGTGAACACTGTAACAACAACAACGTGAACACTAACAACAACATGAACACTGTAACAACAACAACGTGAACACTGTAACAACAACAACGTGAACACTGTAACAACAACAACGTGAACACTGTAACAACAACAACGTGAACACTGTAACAACAACAACGTGAACACTAACAACAACAACGTGAACACTAACAACAACAAAGTGAACACTAACAACAACATGAACACTGTAACAACAACAACGTGAACACTGTAACAACAACAACATGAACACTGTAACAACAACATGAACACTGTAACAACAACAACAACATGAACACTGTAACAACAACAACAACATGAACACTGTAACAACAACAACATGAACACTGTAACAACAACATGAACACTGTAACAACAACAACATGAACACTGTAACAACAACAACATGAACACTGTAACAACAACAACATGAACACTGTAACAACAACAACAACATGAACACTGTAACAACAACAACATGAACACTGTAACAACATGAACACTGTAACAACAACAACATGAACACTGTAACAACAACAACATGAACACTGTAACAACAACAACATGAACACTGTAACAACAACAACATGAACACTGTAACAACAACAACATGAACACTGTAACAACAACAACAACATGAACACTGTAACAACAACAACATGAACACTGTAACAACAACATGAACACTGTAACAACAACAACATGAACACTGTAACAACAACAACATGAACACTGTAACAACAACATGAACACTGTAACAACAACATGAACACTGTAACAACAACAACATGAACACTGTAACAACATGAACACTGTAACAACAACAACATGAACACTGTAACAACAACAACATGAACACTGTAACAACAACAACATGAACACTGTAACAACAACAACATGAACACTGTAACAACAACAACAACATGAACACTGTAACAACAACAACAACATGAACACTGTAACAACAACAACAACATGAACACTGTAACAACAACAACATGAACACTGTAACAACAACATGAACACTGTAACAACAACAACATGAACACTGTAACAACAACAACATGAACACTGTAACAACAACATGAACACTGTAACAACAACAACATGAACACTGTAACAACAACAACATGAACACTGTAACAACAACAACATGAACACTGTAACAACAACAACAACATGAACACTGTAACAACAACAACAACATGAACACTGTAACAACAACAACATGAACACTGTAACAACAACAACATGAACACTGTAACAACAACAACAACATGAACACTGTAACAACAACATGAACACTGTAACAACAACAACAACATGAACACTGTAACAACAACAACAACATGAACACTGTAACAACAACAACATGAACACTGTTGAACAGTTGAACACAAAATGCTAATGGGCGACTGTTTTTTGTCTTTCAGGATCAACGTAGGAGGGAAGCTGCTGACCAATCATCTGAAGGAGATCATTTCATATCGGTAGATTGAGCTCGCTCAGCGCTCCTCTGTTGTGTCCATGTTTGGTTCGACTCTTCAGGTCAAAGAATAATCTCTCTCTTCCTTTCAGACAGTTACACGTCATGGATGAAACGTATGTGATCAACCAGGTGAAAGAAGATGTTTGTTATGTCTCCCAGCAGTTTTATAAAGACATGGAGATCGCACAGTGAGTCACACACAGACAGTAAACAGCTGGATCAGAACCTCATGAAGATAACATGAAGTGTCACTTTAATGTGCTGAATGTTCTTTAAACTGACTGTCTGTTTTGTGTCTGTTGTCAGGATGAAGGGGGAGGAGAACTCTGTGATGAGGGATTATGTTCTTCCAGATTTCAGCTCCATCAAAAAAGGTTTCTGTAAGGTGAGGACACATCTTCTGGTTTTAGTCACTGTGAGTCATTTTGAGGGCGTCTGACGTTTATTTATCAACCTGCTGTCCTCGTCCTTCAGCCACGAGAGGACATGGTCTTCAGTGGAAAGTACAAGACAGGAGAGCAGATCTTGAGGCTGGCCAACGAGCGCTTTGCTGTTCCCGAGATGCTCTTCCACCCGGCTGACATTGGCATCCAGGAGATGGGCATCCCGGAGGCCATCGTGGACTCCATCCAGTCCCTGCCTGAAGGTCAGAACATATTATGAGCTCGACGTGTCCACGTTTAGTTCACGTGTTCACCAGCAAAGACAGACGTGTGTGTTTTCTGCCATCAGACATGCAGCCACACTTCTACCAGAACATCGTCCTGACCGGAGGGAACACTTTGTTTCCGGGCTTCAGAGAGCGACTGGAAGCAGAGCTGCGATCACTCGCCCCCGCTCATCTTCCCGTGTCCGTCCTGCTGCCTTCAAAGTGAGTTCAGCTGTTTGTTAAGAGTTTACATCATCAGCATGAAGTCTGAAGCATGAAGACACAGAGGGGGATAAAATCATCCGTTTCCTGTTTGTCCTGCAGTCCGATCTGTTATCCGTGGGAAGGAGGGAAGCTGCTGGCTCACAGTCCGGACTACGACGAGATCGTGGTGACACGAGAGGACTACGAAGAGAACGGACACTGTATCTGTGAAGAAAAGTTTGATATTTGACTGAAACTCTGAAGATCAGCTGACTGTTTATTTCTTATGTTTCATCAGTGCTTTATATTTGTATATGTGTGTGTGTGTGTGTGTGTGTGTGTGTGTGTGTGTGTGTTGATGGTGGACTCAACACTTTCTTTATTATTGTAAGTAAAATCTGAACAGACTCTTTCATATTAAAATATGAGCAGCATCATATTTACACATGAACTCATCTGATAGTTTTCAGTATTTTACGTGTTGATCATGTCGTGGAGGTGAGTTTCTCTGACATGAGTATACTTTGATGGAAACATTTGTGGGTTGGACTGAAGTCAGACTAAAGGTGTAACAGATTAATAATTTAAACTTATATAAATAACAAAACGTGTACGATCAGGAGGACTTTTATTTTATTTACCGTACACAGTTTGGAGTCCGTCACCTGAATCTTCATCTTCTCACTGGACTTTTCTTAGAAAATGTCTTTTGTTATTATTATTAATAATGTAATAATCATTTCTGCAGCCTCGTGTTGTTGCTGCTGCAGCTTTTACTGTTGAAATGAACAAATCTGCAGATCATGAATGTTGAGCCGAGTTGCACCGCGCAGCCTGCAGCTCAGAACCTTTTTTAAGAAACGGCCAAACCTTCAGTTCGAGAGTTTTAATGTGTCAGTAGACGTGTTATCTACATCTAGACTGGAACCTGAAGGAACAACCATGAAAGTTTGTTGAAGTAATTCATTTAAGGTGACAAATGATCTCAACAACAAACGTGAAATATTTGAGTTACGTAAAAGCTTTTTATTTGTTGTCTTCCTAATTGTCCTTGAAATAGTGGTCAAGAACCCCCCCACCCAACACAAAAATGGTTTGGCCACTGATCAAAGTTTGATGTTGCCATTTGATTTGAAGTTCAGTACGCTCAAAATGTCCGGTCAGCACAAGTCCTGTGCTCAGAGAAGGAAAGAAAAGAGAAGAAGAAAACAGAAGCCTTAAAGATTTTCTTAACAAATATCTTAAAAAAGGTGGTGACGGTGAAGCTGGGACTAGTAAAGTGAACATAGAGCAAGGTAAGAAACAGCGCCGCCAACGTTTACCAGCCTTGTAACGTGACCTAACAGGCTGGCTCTAATGTTAACGTCCATTAGCTTGTATAAAAGCCTGACACAACACGTTCATCTTTGACAGGAACAGCTGAGTTTGATAGCTCCATCAGAGAGGAGAGAGATCCAGCTGCAGTCAGCTGACAGAGAGAGTGATGCGGGAGGGGCCCGCTGCCCCGTCAGAGAGTCTGAGCAGGATGGATCAGAGTCTGATCACACACTTAATTTCAGCGATCCTGCATTATGTTCAACCAGAATGACTCTGACAGAGTGAACCTCGTACGTGTGATGACAAAACGAACGCCTTTCTCAGAGAGGGCAAAGGAAATGCCAGCAGATGCAGAGGGCAGGGAATTCCCAAACTATTTGACATATTCCACATCCCACAATGGAAGGGAAAAAATCGATAGGGACTGGATAATATACAGCAGCTGAAAAAAGGCCTTATTTTGCCTACCATGCTTGCTGTTCTCCTTTGAAGTAGAGAAAAAGTTAACTAGTGCACTAAATTCCCCAGATGGGATGAAAATATCAAATATAAAATACAGAAAGCTTTATGAGAGATTTCCAACAGCTTATGTGTAGTTTGTTAATGTTAACCATTATTGTCAATGCCAGTCACTTGTCTTTTGCAGAGAGAGATGTGAGGAGAGGATAGGAGAGGAAGAGCAAGGGAAAAGAGAGAGAGAGAGAGATCCGGGCGCGGGGGGGCCCATCTAAGATTATCTCGTCCAGGGCCCAGGCAAGACTGTCAGCTGGCCTGCAAGTACACTGGAAGTACTTTAATAAAGTAACACATCTGAATTTAAATATCAGCTTTCTTTAAAGAATATTCTGTTACACCGCCTCGTTAATACAGGTGTGCACCTCCCCTGTCTCAAAGCACTCACAGGCGGCCCGGTCCTCGCTCAGCAGCCCCTCCCAGCTGCAGTCAGAGCGGGAAACGTTCACCCCTCCACGTGCAGACTGCGAATGAATCGCGAAGCCGTCAGGGTTACAGTCATGTCCCTGTAAGACCCCCTGATGCAGAATTACAACAGTTTTTGTTGTCCCCAAAAAAACCTGTAATTGTTTTTGTTTGTTTTGGTTCAGCCACATTAACATGCTCATTGGGTCCTCCTCCGGTCTCACAATGCTATTGGGTCATACGTTTGTATATAAGGCCTGCCCTCAGGTCAAGAAGTCACACAAGCTCCAGACTTTTGATTGAGCATCATCCCTTCAATTTACTGGACTGGATTCATCTGACTGAAGTAAGTAAAATGCTTATTACAGTGTCTAGAACATGTACATATGTAGTTATTGTGGAAAATGTGCCCTACTTTTTATCTAGAGCTTGTTTTGTAATTGTTGCAGTATTCCAACGTTGGGTGAATGTGGTAGTCAAAACAGCCCTGTTTCTGAGAGGAACGTCTTGAGAGGAACTTCAATTAAAATGTTCCCAATATAACTTTAAACTACACATGATTTACACATTCTAGCCCTTAGCCTTATATTGGATTACATATATTATTGTATTAGAAACTAATGTGCAAAGATATATTGCCATATCTAATCATTTTCATTTACTTATAATGATTCCTAACCACCTTCAACACTCAGTATTTTCCCCTTATCACAGAAAGCAGGACTTTCTAACAAAGAAATTCTGTTCGTGCACGTCTGCCCTTTGTCTTGGCTGTTGATAAGAAAATGTTCCTATCAATTCATAGTCAAAGCAGTTGTGGGGATGCTTGGAGGGGCATTTTTTGCATTGTTCTGGAACAGGTGCTAATGTTCAGGAATGTAAGGTGTGGTTGTAAGTTGGAGGCTACATGCATTCCTGTTAGGATGATAATCAGAGTTTACAATTGGTCGGCCATACAGTATTGTGTGACCAGTGAAATGTGTGAATAGGTTACTTCATTGCAACACTTCATACTGAAATCAATCTCCCCACCACCCTGTCTTTTCCTGCAGGTTATCTAGAATCTAATAAGCATGTGTGCTATTTATATATACATTTGTTTCAATTTTATTTTTTCCATTTCAGAATGCCACCAGCGAGGAGAGATCCTCGGTACAGTGTGCAGGATGTAATTGCAAACGTCCAAAATGGAGAGACAGCGAAATACAAGTTTGCCCTGAAATCCCGGCCTCGGTACATGTACATCTTCTGGCACACCATCACCCTCGCCATGGTCAACGCCTGGCTCCTCTACAAGCGGCACTGCCAAGCTCTCAAGATGCCAGAGAAGGAGATACTGAACATGCATCCTCTCTCATTCTGGTAAGAATCTATTTCTGCTATTTGCCATGTTTGTGATATCTTTGACTTGTATCTTCATGCATTTTTGACATGTACATGAATTTATTATTAATATTAGTACTGATTCTTCTCTTTTCAAATCAGGTGGACACAACACTCAAAACTCTGAAGAGAGGACGACCGTCTTCAGGCAACGGGAGCTCAGCCGTAGCAGGGAGTCCTTTGAATGCTGGGAAGAGACCATCTTCAGGTGATGGGAGTCCAAACGGTCCCTCTTCCAAGAAATCATGTGCACACCCCCCACTGGATGTGTGCAAGGACCTAACTGGACATTTCCCAATGAAGGTGAAGAGAGGACGCTGCAGACATTGCAGTAAAGGGTATACTAATACAAGTGTTGGGAGTAACAGCGTTTAAGTCTAACGGCGTTACTAACAGCGTTATTTTTTCAGTAACGGAGTAATCTAATTAATTACTTTTCCCATCGTTGCAACGCCGTTATCGTTACTGAGAATGTAAAGTGGCGCGTTACTACAGTTTGGTTGAATGAAGCGCGAGGTGTCGAGCTTTGGCTCCATCAGCTGCCTGGAGAGAGCAGGAGTGGGCATGATGATGATGATTGGCTGGGTGGGCGATGCCCTGCTCACCTGTCTCACTGCACGCTCTGACTTCCACCTATGACTCCCTCTGAACACACAGGACAGCGACAATGGCGACGAGCCAGGGAAATTCAAAGGTAGCGTTCTCCAACTGGAAGTACCGGCACTACTTCTCCCTCGTTGAAATTAAAGGTTAAGAATGTATCATGCACGCTATGCCCAGGAAAAAGATTTTATCCACGTCTGCCGCAAGCAACTCTAACCTTATGAAGCACCTCACATCTACACATGCTAACACGACACTTGTTGCTGCTGCTAACCCAACCCCAAGCCCAAATGCATACTGTATACAGCTGTCCCTCGCTATAACGCGGTTCACTTTTCGCGGCCTCGCAGTTTCGCAGATTTTTTTAGTGCAATTTTGCATGCTTTTTTTATTTTATTTTTTTTTTTACAGCGCATTGTTTTCTGCGTCCTGATTGGCTAAGGGACTGTAGTCCATTGTCAATCAATCTCCTCCGTACGGTGTCTCTTGTACAGTACAGAATGCGTTCAGCTTGCCAAATTTACATATACAGTATCTTTGATGGCTGGCAGTGTGACTGAAGTGCGGTATGTTTGCAAGTTTTCTCCCCGACAAAACCCACAATGTCGACGAAACGTTCTGCACCAACAAAGGCAGAGAAAGATGCTAACCATCGCACAACCTTAAAACATTTATAATCATTGTAAAAAATAAAGCTGACTACTTCGCGGATTTCGCCTATTGCGGGTTATTTTTAGAACGTAACTCCCGCGATTAACGAGGGACCTGTATAGTGTTTTTATTCTTCAGTCAGTTAATATAAACATCTTTGACGTTAAAGATGTTATAAAACGTAATAGCGTTATAGAACATACAAAATAACGTCACAGTTACTTTGCTGAGTAACTAATTACTTTTACAGTGTGGTAATTGAGTTACTAACTCAATTACTTTTTGGCAGAAGTAATTTGTAACTGTAACTAATTACTATTTTAAAGTAAGATGACCAACACTGACTAATACCCATTGCAGCAAGTGCGATGTTCGCCTCTGTTTTTCAGAGGACAAGAACTGTTTCTGGTCTATCAGTGTAAATAAATGTCAAAGTTCTTGTTGTTGGAATAAATGACTGTTCATAACAACATGACTGAGATTATTTTTCATGTTATACTGTTCTGGGACAAAAGCAAAACCCTGCAAATGAATCCTTAGTTCTGTATTGTTGTTCAGACAATGAGTACAAATACAGGAGATCCTGCTCCCCATTTAGCCCAGTGTTGCAATATTACACATATAATAATATAATATAATATAATATAATATAATATAATATTACACATTTCCGTAAAAACTTACAAAAACATATATATTTTTTTAAAACACTTCATTTTCAGGCCTCCTACAACAACATCTGAATGGTTGTTTTTTTTTTTTTTTAAGTGTTTTTTTATATTTGGGTTTTACAGGGTTAAATTTCCTGAGAACAGGAAGTGAACGTGTTCAGTTTGTTCAGAGTCCATTTTGAATGGACGGAGCAGAAGGAGGAAAACTGAAGGCTGAGGCAGGGTGAGTCTCTGAGACAGTTTTCTCTCTGTGGACTGTGTGTGTGTGTGTGTGTTACTTCCTGTTCTCTCAGTCTTGTTTGTGACTCTTGAACAGACTTCTTTTGTCCTGAGCTCACACTCAGTGTTCATGTTTCACCTCTCAGACTGACTGAAGTCCAGAAGATGATTGACAGTGAGGAAGAGGAGGACAGAGCAGAGTCTGCAGGATCCAGCTGTCTGTCTATGAAGAGTGACCGGTCCAAAGAGAAACCTCCATCCTTCGGTGATGAACCTGGACCTTCAGACACAAAGTAAGAGTCTGTTTTTACTGTAAACTGACCTGATGAAGATGATGCATAGAGGATGAAGACAAAATGTTTATGTTTAATGAGACAGACAGACAGGAAAAGCTGTTAATGAATGTTGATGACAGCAGGAGAGCTGAAATCAAATCATCTTCATCACAGACTGAAAGCTGAATTCAAACAGAAAAGTAACGACACTTTTACTCTGTGAACGTCTGAGCTTCCAGACAGTGTCGTCCAAATCTGGATATTTGTCACCAACAGTCAACAAATCATTTGAGTGATGAAGAAATGTCTTCACAGAGAGAGGAAGAGGAGTCATGTTCCTGTGGAGGAGCAGCCGTCCTGCTGTGTTTGGTGTCAGGACGTCCTGAAGGATCCGGTCTCTACCAGCTGTGGACACTGGTTCTGCAGACACTGCATCACCTCATACTGGGACCAGTCTGCTTCATCAGGAGACTCCTCCTGTCCCCAGTGTGGAGAAAGATCCAGAACAAGACGTGGACTGCAGACAGCCAGTCAGACCAGCACTGTACAAAGTAAGACTGTCCATCTTTAAAATGTGACCTGCTGCATGTCATCACATTACTGTTATGTCTCGTCAAGTATGTTAAATTTAGTCATGTTCATGTTCAGTGTTTTATGTTCAAGCACTTCCTGTTTTATTTTGTACTCACCTTTTCCCTCTCGTTTCAGACCCGGACTTCCTCCCTTTGTGGTATTTTCCCACCTTTGTAATTGTTTGCCCCGCCCCTGATTGGTTTCACCTGTTTTCACTCCCCTCATGTGTAAATAGTCCTTGTCTCCCTTTGTCTTTGTCAGTTCGTCTTGTTCAGTTCATGGAAGTGTATGTCAAGGGTGACCACCCAGTGTTCAGGTGTTCTCATGTTCAGAGTCTAGTGTGGAGGGGGCTTGGTGCATCGTCTCGTGATGATACTCTACGCTTTGCCTTTGACCAAGTGATAAAAATTGATGGTCACATGGTGCGTCCTGACGCAGCGTTAACATATCCACACTTTTCATTGCGCAGGGACAGATTATACACAGTGAGTCGTGACACTCAAACAGATGAAGTAATTACCCAGTTGTTGGTACCAAAAAGCCATCGGGAAATAGTTTTCCAGGCGGCTCATTATATCCCAATGGCTGGACATGGGGTGTGATAAAACACTAAACTGTGTGGCCCGATTCTATTGGCCAGGCATTTGGGCGGATGTGCGCCGCTGGTGTGCGTGCTGCCCTGAATGCCAGTTGGTTAACCAACCGACCATCCCGAGAGCGCCTTTGCGCCCATTACCACTGATTGAGGTCCCATTTGAACGTATTGGGATGGACCTCATTGGGCCATTTCACCGGAGCGCACGCGGATATCGCCAATTTATGTCACGAACACTGAGAGAACTTTATGGATTATTGGGCATCAAGTCTATTCGAACCAGTGTTTACCACCCTCAAACTGACGGCCTCGTTGAGTGCCTTAATCAGGCTTTGAAGTCCATGATCCGTAAGTTTGTACACGATGATAGTCGTAATTGGAACAGGTGGCTCGATCCTCTGCTGTTTGCAGTGCGCGAGGTACCCCAGGCCTCCACAGGATTTTCTCCCTTTGAACTGCTGTTCAGCAGGAAACCACGCGGGGTTTTGGACCTGGTTAAAGAAAGCTGGGAGGAAGGTCCGAGCCCAAGTAAAAACGAAGTTCAATACGACCTGGACCTGAGAGCAAAACTAGGACAGTTATCACGTGAGAATTTGCTCCAGGCCCAGGAACATCAGCAGCGGCTGTACAACAGAGGATCTAGGTTAAGACAATTTTCACCGGGAGATAATGTGCTTGTATTGCTCCCATCTTCCAACTCCAAATTACTTGCCAGACGGCTCCCTGGCCTAAGTCGGGTGGTGAAGGTATGTGGAGGGGGCGTGGTGCATCAGCTGCAGAGGAGAGCTGTGGGAAGGGCTCAGGAGAGCAGCGCCAGGTGAGTGTGATTGGCACACCTGGATAGAGTTAGCTAATCACTCTCCCTCTTAAACAGAGTAGTGTGCTGGACCAGGAGGAAGGCTGGAGCAACGACACACACAGACGGCAGCCACCACAGAGCCGGGCAGCAGAACGTGGTGTGGCCTGCGAACGGCTGAACAGTGTGTTGCATGTACAGAATAAATATAGTTCTGAAACGGTTCCTGGTCTGGTGTGTTTCCAGTGCTGAAGTACCCACGGTGGCAGAAGACTTGCCACACTAGTTTGAGTTATTTTGATCCTCCCTGAGAGCGCCTTTCGTTTGTTTCTTGGAAAATAAATACTTTTGTTTGATTACCTCGTCATCGGAGTCGTGCATTTGAGTCCATCAGAACTGTGTCTCAGGTCGTGACAGAACAAACTGACCATAATATGGACTCAGCCGACTCAATGAAACTCCAAACTGCCCTCTCTGCACAGGGCACCAAGATCTATCAGCACGAGGCACAGCTGAGCACAATCGGCCATGGCGTGAAGGACCTCACAGAGCGCCAGGAGGAGTTTCAAGCCTCCGTCACCTCTCAAATCAACCACCTGGCAGGGCAACTACACAAAGTCGTCACTCACCTGGGGACGGCACCTTCAGCAACACCACCTGCGGAGAGTCCTGTACTACCTGTACCTGTATCTGCACTTCAAGCACAACCCAGAAGCTTTTGTGTCACACCAGGCTAAAGTGTCTTATTGAACTGGCAGAGCTGCTGCTTGGGCCACTGGCAAATGTAAGAGTCTCTGGACCATTCTGCAGTCACTCACAGTGTTTCAAGATACCATGAGTAAAATATCTGATCACTCCTCACCGGCCAGAGAAGGCTCTTGGGCCCTCACGCAGATCAAGCAGCACCATCGCCAAGTTGTCGATTATACCATTGAGTTCTGCACAGTAGCCGCAGATAGCGGGTGGAACACACCAGCTCTAATAGATGCTTTTATGAATGGACTCTCAGAACCCATAAAAGATCATTTAGCACCTTTGGAGCTTCCCCAGGATCTGGAAGCCATCATAGCCATGTCAATTCGTGTGAACAACAGACTTCGTGAGAGGGGAAGAGTGCGGCAACGGGCTGCAGTTCCTATGGTTATCCTACCTTCAAGGTCCTCTTCGTTCCTCACATCGGCAGGTGCCGGGAAGACGGCGCCACCACAAGGATCAGAGGAGCCGATGCAACTGAGCAGGACCAAGATCTCGCCAGAAGAGCGACAACGTCGTCTACAGCAGGGCTGCTGCTTCTACTGTGGACAGCCGGGCCACCAACTCGCCACCTGTCCGGGAAAAGATCAAGCTCACCAGCCAGGAGGAGGGCGCTGGTGAGCAGGTTTGCCCCTGCCTTTCCTCCTCGATCACTGACTCAGGTAAAACTTTCCATCAATGATCAGACCATATCTCAGGGGGTTTTAATCGACTACGGAGCAAACGAGAGCCTCATAGACTGGAATTTAGCCTGACAAAACCAGAATAAAAACATTTCAGAGGTTCTGAGAACTGAACTAAGCACTGACAACGACTCTGACTACCCCGACTTATCAAAAGTACCTGCATGTTATTATGACTTAAAAGAAGCTTTTAACAAGACAAAAGCCATGTCACTCCCTCCTCATCGACCTTTCGACTGCACCATTGACTTGCTGCCCGGCGCGCCCATCCCCAAGGGGCGTCTCTACTCCATCTCTGGGCCTAAGAGAGCAGCCATGGACGAGTACATCACCTCCTCGCTCAAGGCTGGAATAATCCGTCCGTCCTCCTCTCCAGCTGGTGCAGGCTTCTTCTTCATGAGTAAGAAGGATGGTTCTTTAAGACCATGCATTGACTATAGCCTCATAACAGTTAAGAACCGCTACCCTCTCCCACTGATCTCATCTGCTTTTGAACTGATTAGTCAGTGGATAAGTAAGTGATAAGTAGCTGCTTAATGCACAGCACACATTGGGAGGGTGGTTGCATAAATGAATGAGATGTTTAAGAGGACTGAGTATGTGTGTGTCCCGCTGTGGTCACAGTGAATGAGCCTAAACTCGCCTCTGCGCTCTCAGATGGCTGCTGTTTGTCAGAGACTTTGAGCAAGCGAGAGAGAGAGAGAGAGAGAGAGAGAGAGAGAGCGTCGGTGCTTAAAGTGTGTAAAATTATGCTGGGCGCTCTAATAGTTCATCCGACGACATGAAATAGCAACATACGATTTTCTGCCCCCACCCCCTAAAATATACACAGCTTGGCTTCACTTGGCTTCCTCAGAAATTTTCCCCACGCCACGCCACTGCTTTTCGACCAGGTTCACAAAATGCCAAACCAGATGCTCTGTCCTGCCTTCATGACCCTAAACCTGTTGCCAAAGAACCCGAATCAATCCTTCCACTGAACTATGTGGTTGGAGCGGTGTCATGGCAGATAGAATCTGATGTGAAGCAGGCAAATGTTGTGAGCCCAGCACCTAGTGGGTGTCCAAGTAACCGTTTGTTTGTCCCGGTGTCATTACGCTCTAAGGTAATCCACTGGGCTCACACGTCCATGCTCACGTGCCATCCAGGTGTCAAATGAACAATGTATGTCATCAAGCAGCGGTTCTGGTGGCCAGCCATGGAAAAAGAAGTATCTGAGTATGTGGCAGCCTGTCCAGTGTGTGCCCGGAATAAGACCTCGCCTCAGGCCCAAATGGGCTTGCTTCACCCGCTGCCTGTTTTTAAATGACCATGGTCTCACATCTCCATGGACTTTGTGACCGGATTACCACCATCAAAAGGTAACACCACCATCCTGACAGTGGTCGACCGTTTTTCAAAAATGGCACATTTCATTCCACTTGCTAAGGTACCCTCTGCTAAGGAGACAGCAGAAGTCATGATGACTCAGGTCTTCAGGATTCATGGTTTTCCCAGTGACATTGTTTCAGACAGAGGACTGCAGCTTGTTTCCAGCTTTTGGAAAGAGTTTTGCCAGCTCCTCTGCGCCACCGTCAGCCTGTCCTCCGGGTACCACCTGCACCACCTCACCTGGGTGGAATACGCCCACAACACCCATCCCTCAGCTGCCACAGGCCTCTCACCCTTCCAGTGTGCCAACGGCTACCAGCCCCCCCTGTTCCCTGAGAATAAGAAGGAGGTTGCGGTTCCCTCGGTTCATGCCATGGTCAGATGCTGTTGCCGGATTTGGGCTGGTGCTTGGCGGGTACTCCTGTGGAGCTCGGCCCGGATGAAAGTGGCAGCAGACAGACACAGACGATTGGCTCCTCCCTACACGCCAGGCCAGAGGGTGTGGCTGGCGACCAAAGACTTGCCTCTTCATGTGCACTCCAAGATGCTGGCTCTCAGGTTTGTGGGTCCATTTCCCATATCAAAAGTCATTAACCCTGTTTCTATGCGTCTACGTCTACCCAGGTCATTAAAGGTCCACTCCACGTTCCATGTCAGCAAGATTAAGCCAATCAAGGAAAGCGCTTTAGTGCCCGCCTCCACTCCCCCTCCGCCCCCTGGATCGTTGATGGTGGCGCGGTGTGCACTGTCAAGAAGCTACTGGTAGTCCGCAACCGGGGCCGTGGAAAACAGTTCTTGGTGGATTGGGAGGGTTACGGTCTGGAAGAGCGTTCTTGGATCCCTTCACATTCCATTGTGGACAAAAACTTGATTAGTGACTTTTATGCACACCACCCAGAGGCTCCTGGGCCATCAGGAGTTGGCCGTTGGGGGTACTGTTATGTCTCGTCAAGTATGTTAAATTTAGTCATGTTCATGTTCAGTGTTTTATGTTCAAGCACTTCCTGTTTTATTTTGTACTCACCTTTTCCCTCTCGTTTCAGACCCGGACTTCCTCCCTTTGTGGTATTTTCCCGCCTTTGTAATTGTTTGCCCCGCCCCTGATTGGTTTCACCTGTTTTCACTCCCCTCATGTATAAATAGTCCTTGTCTCCCTTGGTCTTTGTCAGTTCATGGGAGTGTATGTCAAGCGTGACCCCCCGGTGTTCAGGTATTCTCATGTTCAGAGTCTAGTTTGAGTTATTTTGAACCTCTTTGAGAGCGCCTTTTGTTTGTTTCTTGGAAAATAAATACTTTTGTTTGATTACCTCATCATCAGAGTCGTGCATTTGAGTCCATCAGAACTGTGTCTCAGGTCGTGACAATTACGTTTATTTAGAGACTTACAATAAGTGAATTCAACCATGTGGAAACAAGCCAAAACCTGCAGGAATCATGCAGGTACAGGTGCAGGTTAGTTCCTGTTTGGACATTCAGATGTCAGCTTTTGACTCTTTAGTCTGTCAGGACTTTGTTCTTATGCTGCTGATGGAAACTCAACATTTCCTGCTGCTCCTTCACATTAAAGTTTTCCACCTACAAAACAGCGAGAGGCTTTTATTGTGAAGCAGCTACAGGAAATGGAGTGTATTTCATTCATCATTTTTTATTGGTGATGGTGAAATAATCAGCTGATTGACATTTTTTCTTTGTTTTGTCTCAAACTTTTCTCTCTGTTTTAGTGAGTGGTGGTCTGCAGGAGGTTTTAGATGAACATAAGATCAGTCTGAAGACGAGATGTGAACATGTGACTGAAGGAAGTGATGAAACAGGAAGTGGAACCCTCCTCAACAGGATCTACACTGAGCTCTACATCACAGAGGGACAGAGTGAAGAGGTTAATACCCAACATGAGGTGAGGCAGCTTGAGACAGCTTCCAAGAAGAAGAAGACCCTCCATGACACTCCGATCAAATGCCACGACCTCTTTAAAGCCTTACCTGACCAACAGAGACACATCAGAGTCGTTCTGACCAACGGCGTCGCTGGCGTTGGAAAAACCTTCTCAGTGCTGAAGTTCACTCTGGACTGGGCAGAGGGCTCGGAGAACCAAGATGTCAGTCTGGTGGTTCTGCTCTCGTTCAGGGAGCTGAACTTGATCAAAGATGAGCGGTTCAGTCTTCTCACGCTGCTCCATGTTTTCCATCCAACATTACAGAAGGTCACAGCAGAGAAGCTCGCTGTCTGTAAACTTCTGTTCATCTTTGACGGCCTGGATGAAAGCAGACTTTCACTGGATTTCAACAACAAAGAGGTCGTGTCTGATGTCACACAGGAGTCATCAGTCAGTGTGCTGTTGACAAGCCTCATCAAGGGGAATCTGCTTCCCTCGGCTCTCATCTGGATAACTTCCAGACCTGCAGCAGCCAATCAGATCCCTCCTTCATGTGTTGACAGGGTAACAGAAGTACGAGGCTTCACTGACGCTCAGAAGGAGGAGTACTTCAGGAGGAGAGTCAGTGATGAAGATCTGTCCAGCAGAATCATCTCACACATCAAGACCTCCATGAGCCTCTACATCATGTGTCTGATCCCAGTCTTCTGCTGGATCACTGCTACAGTTCTGGACCACATGTTGACCACAGACCAGAGAGGAGAGCTGCCCAAGACCCTGACTGACATGTACTCACACTTCCTGCTGGTTCAGACAAAGAGGAAGAAGAAGAAGTACGATGAAGGACATGAGACGAGTCCACAGGAGCTGACGGAGGCTGACAGGAAAGTTCTTCTGAAGCTGGGGAGGCTGGCGTTTGAACAGCTGGAGAAAGGAAACATCATGTTCTACCAAGAAGACCTGGAGCAGTGTGGTCTGGATGTCACAGAGGCCTCGGTGTACTCAGGAGTTTGTACAAAGATCTTCAAAAGTGAGAGTGTGATCTTCCAGAAAACAGTCTACTGCTTTGTTCATCTGAGCGTTCAGGAGTTTCTGGCTGCAGTCTACCTGTTCCACTGTTACACCAACAAGAAGACAGAGGTACTGGAGGACTTGCTGGGGAAAAAACACATTGATTCATCCCTGGATGTCTTCTTGATGAGGGCCATGCAGAAATCCCTTCGAAGTAAAAATGGTCACCTGGACCTGTTTGTTCGCTTCCTTCATGGCCTCTCTCTGGAGTCCAACCAGAAACTCTTAGGAGGCCTGCTGGGTCAGACAGACAACAGTCCAGAAATCATCCAGAGAGCCATCAACAACCTGAAGGAGATGAAGAGTGGTGATATCTCTCCTGACAGAAGCATCAACATCTTCCACTGTCTGATGGAGATGAACGATGACTCAGTCCATCAGGAGATCCAAGAGTTCCTGAAGTCCGAGAACAGATCAGAGAAGAAACTCTCTGTGATCCACTGCTCAGCTCTGGCCTACATGCTGCAGATGTCAGAGGAGGTTCTGGATGAGTTGGACCTGCAGAAGTACAACACATCATGGCAGGGACGATGGAGACTGATTCCAGCTGTGAGGAACTGCAGAAAGGCTCTGTAAGTCCAGATGTGATGAACATTATGAATCAGTGTAGAGTCATAGTTTAGTTCTTCAGATGTTCACTCTATATTTTCCCATTTTCCCTTCTTGTAAATAGTTTTGGATGAAAGCGTCTGCTGAGTGACTAAATGTAAAATGTAAATGTGTAACGTTCTTATTATAATCTTATTTATTTCTAATAATTGTTACTTGTTGCTATTAGTTTTGTCGTAATGCTTTTGGAGCCAGTTCATAGTGAGCATGGGGGATATCAGATGATGCCACAGCTCCTTTTTTATTGCTCATGAATTCAAGTTGTGTCACATGGTCTTGTCTTGAAGTCTTTCTTATATTCTGTTACTCACAGAAACAAACTCAGGTGTTTTCTCTCTTGTTGGTGTCGAGAAGAGAAGTAGCAGGAAATGCACAGCTTCAACCAATAACAGAGGTCTGATGAATACATAAAGACACAATGGTAGAACTGAGACTTTTATAGAGACCTTATACACATCAAAGGTCAATATTATGTTTTATTGCTGATACAATGATGACATCTTTCTAATGACATTGTGTTGAAATGATGCAACGTCATTGGTTTGTTGATTGTGTTTGCTGAATCAGTTTTTCAATGCTCAGATTATCATATAATATTTAATCATGTACAGGTCCGATATCGTCAGGTGATTTGTTTCATTTCTGTCCTGTTTGGCAGCAGTCACTGAATTTTCCGCACGTGAACCTGAAAGCAGCAGGTAGCGAGCAAAGAGAGATCATCTTTCCCAGCTGTAACTGTTCACTGAGTTAGCCTCATGCTAACTTTGTGCAGACAGACCTGGGATCAGATCACACTGATAGACTGTGGACATTATGGAAGACTAAATGTAACTACATGTAGTCATTTTAAAAGTCTGCAGTTGTGAGAGAGAGTTTCATGTCAAACACAGTGAGATAAGATGAGCTGAACCACTGATGTGAAGAGCAAATGTTCATCAAACTGTTCTGACATCAAATGCATGAAGTAAATATAAAGTGTCCTCTTTCATAATAACATATTTTATGATCTTTGTTTCATCACAGACTTGCTGGCTGTGCACTCTCAGAGACTCACTGTGAAGTCGTGGCCTCAGCTCTGAAGTCCAACCCCTCCCATCTGACAGAGCTGGACCTGAGTAACAACGACCTGAAGGATTCAGGAGTGAAGCTGCTGTCTGCTGGACTGGAGAGTCCACACTGTAAACTGGAGACTCTGAGGTCAGTTCACTGACTGTACTTCATGTAGTTTTTCTACATATTCAGTTCAAATCCTTGACTGATGTTTGACATGTTTTGGTTTCATGAATGCTTGAACAGTTGTTAGAGTAACAAAAAGTCCAGACATCAAATGTTTGACAGTCTTTGAGCTTCCACAGACTCACATTGTGGTCCATCAGTCAGTGAAGATGACGTCAGTGCTGATGAGGCTGTAGAGTGATAAGATAGATAGATAGATAGATAGATAGATAGATAGATATCCGGTATATTTGAATACAATACAATAAAATACTGAGGTAGAAAAAATAAAAATTAAAAACACAGAATGGCACAAAGACACAAAACACAAGATAAATAGGTAGATACTGATGATATGATGGTAATGTTATTGTTAATAACAGTATATAATAATAGTACAGTATATATAGTATATAATAATAATACCGGTATAATAACAGTATAAAGTAATAATGGCAGCAACAGTATATAACAATAATAATAATAATATATGTACACATAGAAATGTGTCATATATTTAGCCTGTGCAAGGTGTGCATACGTACATAACTTACAGTATATAACAATATATAGATTAGATTAGATGATACTTTATTCATCCCACAATGGGGAAATTCTTTTGTTACAGCAGCAAGGTGTAATATAAATTATAGAAGTACAGAAAAAAAGAATAAAAATAGTAAAGGCAAAAAAACAACAACAGACCAAAGAATCCTTCAGCCTATGCAGTAAATAAGAAACTAATAAACAACAATAGGCAAACAGACAAACAACTGACAAGTGTGCAGATGTGCAAGAATGAGTATAAAGGTGGAAGTGGCATGATATAAGTAATATTGCACATGGTAAGTAGTCGGATGGAGAAATAAATACAGATAAAAAAATAATAATAAATAAGTGTATTATAAAAGCTATGGTGAGTAGTGAGTAGTGGTGGTGATTGAAAGACAGAAACAGAAACTACAACGTGATCAGGTGGTGCAGGTGGTGCAGGTGTTGTGTTGGATGAAGGACCTGCTGAACCTCTCCTTCTTACACCGTGGGTGTAGCAGTCTGCTGCTGATGGAGCTGCTCAGGGACCCCACAGTGTCGTGCAGGGGGTGAGAGGTGTTGTCCATGATGGATGTCAGCTTAGCTAACATCCTCCTCTCCCCCACTTCCTCTGTGGAGTCCAGAGGACAGTCCAGGACAGAGCTCGCTCTCCTGATCAGTCTATTGAGTCTGCTCCTGTCCCTGTCCGTGCTGCCCCCTCTCCAGCAGACCACAGCATGAAGATGGCTGAGGCCACCACAGAGTCATAGAAAGTCCTGAGGAGAGCCCTGCACACTCTGAAGGACCTCAGTCTGCTCAGCAGGTGGAGGCGACTCTGGCCCTTCTTGTAGAGAGCATGGGTGTTGTCAGTCCAGTCCAGTTTATTGTTGAGGTGAACACCCAGGAATCTGTAGCTCTCCACCACCTCTATGTCCGATCCCTGGATGTTCACCGGTGTGAAGTGAGATGTTTTCCTTCTGAAGTTGACGATCATCTCCTTCATCTTGCTGGTGTTCAGCTGAAGCTGGCTGAGCTCACTCCAGCTGACAAAGTCTCTGATGACCGTCCTGTATTCCAGCTCGTTCCCCTCAGAAACACATCCAACAACATCTGTGTCATCGGAGAACTTCTGGATGTGGCAGTGGGTGGTGTTGTGGGTGAAGTCCGAGGTGTAGAGGGTGAAAAGGAAGGGGGAGAGCACCGTACCCTGAGGGGTGCCTGTGCTGCAGAGCACCACGTCAGACACAGTGATAGAGCCTCACATACTGTGGTCTGTTGGTGAGGTAGTCTGTTGTCCATGCAGCCAGGTGTTGGTCCACTCCCACGTTCTCCATCTTCACTCTGAGCAGTGAAGGCTGGATGGTGTTAAAAGCACTGATGAAGTCAAAGAACATGACCCCCACAGCGCTCCGCTGTCCTCCAGATGTAGCAGCGATCTGTGCAGCAGGTAGATTGCTGCGTCGTCCACCCCGATCCCAAGCTGGTAAGCAAACTACAGGGGGTCCAGCTGTGTGCCCACCAGCGGCCGCAGGTGTCTCAGGATGATCCTCTCCATGGTCTTCATCAGGTGAGAAGTCAAGGCAACAGGCCTGAAGTGGTTAGGCTCCTTGGGGCGCGGCGTCTTTGGTACCGGGACCACACAGGAGGTCTTCCACAGGGCCGGGACTTTCTCCAGGCTCAGGCTCAGGTTGAACAAGTGCCCGACCACACCACAGAGCTGGTCAGCACAGTCTTTGAGCAGTCTTGGGCTGATGCCGTCCGGGCCCGGGGCCTTCCTTGCCTTGATCTTCTTAAGTTGACTCCTCACCTGATCATCTGTTATGGAGAGGGAGGTGGAGGATGACTGGGGTGGGGATGTGGGGGTGGTGGGTGGTGCGAGTCTCAGGGGGGTGGTGAACTGGTGCGGGGGGCAGGGGGGGGTGTTGTACAAGGTACACAGTGCACAGGTACACAGTGCACAGGTGACAGGTAGCAGTTCTGTGATAGTGGCTCTGACAGCGGTAGATGAGTTGTAAAGTCTTGTTGCAGTTGGGAGGAACGATTTCCTGAACGATTTCCTGAACGATCGCTCCTTAGAGCAGCAGGTTGAATGAGTCTGTTGCTGAAGCTGCTCTTTAGCTTGTCCAGTGTTTTGTGGAGGGGTGAGAGGGATTGTCCATGATTGCCAGCAGTTTTGCCAGCATCCTGTCCTCCACCACCTCCTCCAGGGTGACAAGCTTAGAGCCAACAACAGACTCTGCTTTCCTGATCAGTTTGTTCAGTCTGTTGGCATCCTTTGCCTTGATGCCCACACCCCAGGACACCGCAGCAAAGAAGATGGTGCTCGCCACAACAGACTGATAGAACATCTGCAGCATCTTGTTGCAGGCATTAAAGGACCTGAGCCTCCTCAGGAAGTAAAGCCGGCTCAGGCCCTTTTTGTAGATGGCCTCTGTGTTAGTGGACCAGTGCAGTTTATTGTCCAGTGTGATACCCAGGTACCTGTATGCATGTACCATCTCCACATCCGTCCCACCGATGCAGACAGGAGAGGGCAGGGGCTCGTTCCTCCTGAAGTCCACCACCATCTCCTTCGTCTTCGCCATGTTCAGCTGCAGGTGGTTCTCCCCACACCACTTCACAAAGCGGTCGACCAGGTCCCTGTACTCAGCCTCCCTCCCGCCCTCAACACACCCCACAATGGCCGTGTCATCAGAGATTTTCTGCAGATGACACGACTCTAAGTGCAGTGCTGAAAGTCAGCAGTGTGTGTGGTGAAGAGGAAGGGGGACAGCACGGTTCCCTGGGGCCCCCGATGTTACTGATCAGACGATCAGACACACAGTTCCGTAATCTCACAAACTGTGGTCTGCCCGTCAGATAGTCATCGACCCAAGTGATGAGGGGAGCACCCACCTGCGTGTTCTCCAGTTTGGCCTTCAGCAGTCTGGGCTGGATGGTGTTGAAGGCGCTGGAGAAGTCGAAGAACATGATGACTGAGGTGTTGGGTCTGTCCAGGGAGGAGTAAGCCTTCTGCAGCAGGTAGATGATTGCATCATCAACCCCAACATGGGGCTGATATGCAAACTGCAGGGGGTCTTGTGATGGGCACACACCATGAGGTGTGCCAGGACCAGTCTCTCCATGACCATCATGATGTGAGAGTTCAGTGCTACCGGCCTATAGTCTTCTACTGCAGCAGGACGTCCTTTTTTGGGCACTGGGACCAGGCAGGACCATCAGGGGGTTGTTGCTCGGAGAAGCAGTAGATAGGCCGCTGGGCGTGGGGGCATCGGAGTTGAACCTACTGAAAAACAGGTTCAACTCGTTGGCACGTCGTTCATTCCCCTCAGCTGCTCCCCCACCTCTCCTCTGGAAGCTGGTAATCTCTTTCATCCCACTCCAGACGTCCCTGGTGTTGTTGTTCTCCAGTTTGTGCTCCAGTTTTCTTCTGAAGTTGTCCTTGCTCTCCCTGATGCTGCGTTTGAGCTCCCTTTGTACTCGTTTGAGTTCTGCTTGGTCCTGTGATCTAAAGGCCCTCTTCTTCTCGTTGAGAACAACGGTTTGTTGTTTGGGTAGCAGCGGACCTCTTTAGTGGGGATGGTGTTGTCTATGCAGAACCCAATGTACTCAGAGACACAGTCAGTCAAGCCATCAATGTCCTCACCATGTGGCTCATACAGAGCATCGCAGTCTGTGGCCTCCAGCGCTCCACGCAGTGTTTCCATGGCCTCAGGAGACCATTTCCTCACTGTCCTCACTGTGACTGGGTGCTGCTGAACCACAGGCTTGTATGATGGTGACAGCAGGACTAGGTTGTGGTCTGACCTGCCCAGTGGTGGCAGGGCAGTGGAGCTGTACGCATCCTTAACATTTGCGTACAGCAGGTCCAAAGTCTTCACAGGTGGTGCATGTTACAAACTGGAAGAAGGTTGGGAGTGTGGATGAGAGAGAAACATGGATAAAGTCACCTGTGATGACGATGAAGGCCCCAGGGTGTTTAATTTGTAATCCAGCAGTCACAGTGTGGATGGCGTCACATGCTGCTTCTGCATTTCCTGATGGAGGAATGTAAACAGTGATGGGGATAACACTGGTAAACTCCCTCGGCAAATAATATGGACGAAGTCCGACGGCGACCAGCTCGATGTCCGGGCTGCAGACCCGCTCTTTAACAGAGACATGGCCAGGGTTACACCACCTGTTGTTCACGAGCATGGCAAGTCCCTCTCCTTTCTTCTTGCCGGTCGCGGTGGTGTCTCTGTCGGCTCAAACCGTCTGAAAGCCAGGAATGGTGACGTTGGAGCCCAGTATGTAGGGCTTAAACTTTCTCTTCTTCATCCTCTGTTTAACCCCTGCTCTGCAGCCTCGCCGTCTCCTCTTTAGCTCCTCCGGTATGGTGGGTCTCTCTCCGGCCAAGAGGGTCGGGTGCCTCAGGGCCATCAGCTGGTCGCGGGTGTAAACAACGGTGTTGCAGGCATGGCTCCCAGTGATCCGAAGAGACCCAAGTGCAATTAAAAGGAGTATAAAGTGTCCAATCCATTGGAAAAGCATCTTGGCGTTGTGCGTTGCGAAGATGCACAGAACAGTGTAAAAATAAAGAGAAAAAACAGACAACAAACGCAATAAAAACACAAAAAAACGACAGTAATACCCGGGGCTACTACAACCGGCTCCCACTAGGACGGCGCCATATTGTATGAAAAGACAGCAAACACAGTCAGAAGGTCATGGAATAAATAATAAACTGTTTTTAGTCCAGCATGTCTGATTTGATTTGATCCTCTAATTCCAGACTTGACTGAGATCAGCAGCATATTAATCTGTGTTGACATGAATGGTTGTCTGAATGTTGTGCTGACGTTTGGATGATGTCTGTAGAAGGCTGACATTATGATGATCCACAATAACACAATGACAAAGTCACTCTACTCATTTTAGAGAAAAGCTCATTGATTAGGACATAGTAATGTTGAGCTGCACATTTCAAACCTGAACACATCTGATTGGATTATAAATGGATTTTTATCAACATCATTTATTCTTTATTCAGATTGAGGAGCTGCATGTTGTCAGAGATCAGCTGTGCTTCTCTGGCCTCAGCTCTGAAGTCCAACCCCTCCCATCTGACAGAGCTGGACCTGAGAAACAACAAGCTGCAGGATTCAGGAGTGAAGCTGCTGTGTGATTTTCTGGAGAGTCCACACTGCAGACTGAAGACTCTGAGGTCAGACACCATTTTTTACTTCTGTGCTGAGATTAATATGATGTGAAAGTTGTGTTGACACTAAACTGCAGACATCAGGCTGATATTATACTGATCCACACTGAGTATCTGAATGCTAAAGTCTATTTTCTTCTTCTGTGGTTTAGTCCATTGACTGGCAGAGCAATGTTGAGCTGCACATTTCAAACCTGAATATAACAAGAACAATCTACACTGGATAATTCACTGTGAACCTCTTTAACTCTGGACTTTATTTTTTTTTGTGATCAAATTTTTATTTTATTTTAAGGAAAAATATAGTCAGTACAAAAAAACAAACAAACAAAAAACACAGCCCCAAATATAACCCACCCACCCCCTGGATCCAGAACTCCATATCTCAGCCACAGATTTCACCCAAAACCCACGGAGGATAGTTAGGAATGAATGCCAAGCCTCTATTGCTGACTCTTTTGCTCCGTGGACTCCGTGGACTCCGTGGACAATATCCAAATATGTTAAAACCCATGCTCGAAAAGAGAGTGAATGTGGAGGTTTCCAACGTGTGGCAACTAGTTGTTTTGCAGCCGCAAGTGAAGTGAAACACTTTACGAAGTGGATGTGGTGTGAGAGGCCTCTGTAAGGGGACACCACTGTCTTTTAAAGTCGATCTCAGCTGCAAATAAAAGAAAAAGGAGGTACGTGGTATACTATGCTTAATACATATGTTCTGAAAAGTAAGTAACCCCTCCTCCCCATAAATATCACCAAGTGTGCAAATGTTTTTTTTTTCCCAATCAGGAAAACCGCCAATCAACAATCTCTCATTGTTAAATATTGGAGAGTGTGGGCCCCAAACAGAAGACCAGCCAGCTAATTTCTCCACCCTCCTCCATATAAATGTGAAATCATAGCACCAAATCTCAAACGGCAGTGATGGAGTCTTTACTTTATATCCAGAAACAGATCCAAATATATGCAAAACAGTTTTTAATTTAGCAAGGGAGTCAAATGGATTTGTTAAGTACAAAATTATATCATCTGCCATAAGATTAATTTTATGTATCGTCTGGCCCACTTTCACACCCTTTATCTCATAACTTATGAGTCCTGTCTGATTGTCTCGGCCAGAGGTTCGATGGCTATAACAATGAGCCCAGGGGATAAGCGACACCTTTGTCTGCTCAATCTACTCAGGGGGAAAGCAGTGGACATGTGTCCATTAGTAATTATTTTGGCTTGTGGTTTCTTATAAAGCGTTGTGACCCAATTAATAAAATAAGAACCAAATCCAAATTTAGATAGAACCTTGAATAAATAGGGCCACTCAAGCCCATCAAAGGCCTTTTCAGCATCCAGGGTAACAGCTATACTAGGTTCAGTACTGGAGGTTGCCATATGAATAACATTAAGTAACCTACACATGTTACTGGCAGAAGATCTCTTCTGGATAAAACCAACCTGGTCTAGGTTTATCAGTTTTGGTAAGAATTTACTCAACCTGTTTGCTAAAGCTTTAGAAATCAATTTATAATCCACATACATTTGTAATCCATTGTCATTTGTCATTTTTCATTGTAATTACACAAAATGTTTCTGTTGACTTGTTGACTGTACACGTGACATCTATTGCACGTCTGTCCGTCCTGGGAGAGGGATCCCTCCTCTGTGGCTCTTCCTGAGGTTTCTTCCACTTTTTTTCCCTGTTAAAAGGGTTTTTTGTGGGCAAGTTTTTCCTCACTCGAACCGAGGGTCTAAGGACAGAGGGTGTCACTCCCTGTACAGATTGTGAAGCCCTCCGAGGCAAAATGTATTTTGCGACTTTGGGCTATACAAATAAAATTTGATTGATTGATTGATTCAAGAGTGAAATTGGTCGAAATCGGTCTTTGTTTTTTTTGTGGATCACTGTAATTATAGCCATTGAAAATTAATCAGGGAGGCTTTGTGTTTTAGATGCTAGCTTAATTACATCCATAAGAAGAGGTATAAGCAAATCCTTAAACTCTTTGTAGAATTCAGGGGGGAACCCGTCCTCCCCTGGTGATTTATTAGATTGCAGTGTAGATAGAGTGTTTTTGATTTCTTTTGAGGTAAATGGTGAATCTGGAATCCCTCTGGTCGTCCTGATTCAGTTTAGGTAACTCAATATTATTTAAGAATGTATCTATCGTGGACACATCTTCTGGTGATTCTGACTTCTATAAATTAATATAAAACTTTTTGAAAGTTTCATTTATTTCTTTTGGGTTCTGTGTAATACAGCCACATTCATCTTCTTCTTTAATTGCCAGGATAGGACTTTATGAGCTCTCTCCCCCAGTTCATAGTACCTTTGTCTTGTTCTCAAAATATTTTTCTCAGCCCTATAAGTGCATAATGTATTATACAGTTTGGTTCACAAAATAGTTTGATTTGCTCCCTGACAAATTTACAAAAGTCACTTTTTTTAAGGAGGGTCGGATTCAAACGCCACCTGTACATGTTGGGCATTTTCTCAGAAGGAGAATGATCAGAAAGTATCCTTGGCAAATAATCAGACTCTAATGCTCTGTAAGTCACATGTGTTGACAGTAAGAAAAGATCTATTCTAGTATGTGAATTATGACGGTTTGAATAATAAGAATAGTCTGTGGTTTGGGGATGTATTTGCCTCCAAACATCTGTTAGATTAAGATCCTTCATGAATGATAGAGTAGTTGAGGCTGACTTAGACTTTGAAGTGGAAGTTGCTGATTTGTCCAAAACTGGGTCTAAACAGAAATTAAAATCTCCTCCCATGAGAATATGTTCATGACCTCCTGATACTTTAAGAAAAATGTCTTGAATAAAGGAAACGTCGTCATAGTTAGGGGCATAAAGGTTTAGTAAAGTCCATTGTTCAGAATAAATTGTCTAATTTATTAAAACGTAGCGGCCTAATGGATCACTAATCGTTTCCTGAACAGTAATGGGAATGTTTTTATTCATTAAAATAGCGACTCCTCTCGCCTTAGAGCTGAAAGATGAAGAGAAGACTTGGCCTATCCATCCTCTTTTTAATTTGTTGTGCTCTTGCGCGGTAAGATGAGTCTCCTGGATAAAGGCTATATCCGTTTCAATCTTTTTAAAATATGTTAACACCCTTTTCCTTTTAACGGGCCCATTTAGACCATTGACATTAAGACTGACAAATTTCACCACCTTATTCATGTGAAAAGTTTAAAGATTTGACAGTAACTTGCTTGTAGCCTCTCAACAATAAGCCTAACGAAAATGCCTTTCTTTCAATGGAACCAAACAGAAAAAAAGAAATAAAATCAAAACCTCCCCGTTCCCTTGAGCACCGACCCCTGAACACTCGGCACCATCCAAAATCACCAACCCGGGAATTAAAACTATCATGCCTAACTAATACCTTATCAGGCCCGGAGCTCTTCTGTATATAAACTCATAATCACTCGGTATATAAACAACCTCAGATGTAAACATTGTAACACCCGCTTTAACCAGAAGAAAATGAAAGTTCAAGTGCAACCTCACAACAATAGGATAAGCTCCCTTTTAGTCCATAATGTCCAAATTGTTTAAAAAAAACAACCTTTTTCTCTGGTTGTCTTAGCGGCTATTCGGAGAATTTTATCCCGGTCCTGGTACTTAATAGACGGATGAGAATGGGTCTGGGTCGCTTATCTCCTGGCGGGTGGGATGTCGGGAACCGATGCGCTCTTTCAAAAATCAGTGGCTCAGGAAAGTGCTGTTGTCCCAGAGAAGAAAAGTCAATCAATCAATCAATCAAATTTTATTTGTATAGCCCAAAGTCGCAAAATACATTTTGCCTCGGAGGGCTTCACAATCTGTACAGGGAGTGACACCCTCTGTCCTTAGACCCTCTGTCCTTACACCCTCTGTCCTTAGACCCTCGGTTCGAGTGAGGAAAAACTTGCCCACAAAAAACCCTTTTAGCAGGGAAAAAAGTGGAAGAAACCTCAGGAAGAGCCACAGAGGAGGGATCCCTCTCCCAGGACGGACAGACGTGCAATAGATGTCACGTGTACAGTCAACAAGTCAACAGAAACATTTTGTGTAATTACAATGAAAAATGACAATGGATTACAATGAATGATAAAATGATTACAGTAGCAGTGGAACCTGTGATAGAGATAGAGAGACACAGATGCACAGCAGCAGCAAATCATTAACTAAGTTACTATAAACTGTAATGGAGATATGGTAACATTAATGACAGTAATAATATATGTAGTGGACGTCATGCAGGACCACAGCAGCAGTCACGATCCACGAGAACCTGCTGGACGAGAGAGCACAGAAACTCCGGGGAAGAAGTTTAGTTAGTAAGATGCATTAATATACATGTATGACAGACATGTATGTTTACAGATGGTGGTGGTGATGGTGGGTGAGAGAGAGAGAGAGAGAGAGAGAGAGAGAGAGAGAGAGAGAGAGGGTTTTCAGTAAAGGGAGATGTGACTGCATCTTCAACCAATACCATGCCCGGCTAGGCATAACCCTGAAAGGAGGAGTCCCCCGGCAGTATAGTCCTATAGCAGCATAACTAAGGGATGACCTGAGCCAGCCCTAACTATAAGCTCTATCAAAAAGGAAAGTCTTAAGTTTACTCTTAAAAGTGTTGACCGTGTCTGCCTCCCGAACCCAAAATGGTAGTTTGTTCCACAGAAGAGGAGCTTGATAGCTGAAAGCTCTGGCTCCCAATCTACTTTTGGAAACTATAGGAACTACAAGGAACCCAGCATTCTGAGAGCGCAGTGTTCTAGAGGGGTAGTAAGGTACTATGAGCTCTTTTAGATATGATGGTGCCTGACCATGAAGAGCTTTGTATGTAAGGAGAAGAATTTTAAATTCTATTCTAGATTTAACAGGTAGCCAATGCAAGGAAGCCAAAATGGGAGAGATGTGATCTCTGATCTTGGTTCCTGTCAGAACACGTGCAGCAGCATTCTGAATTAGCTGCAAAGTCCTCAGAGACTTATTGGAGCAGCCTGATAACAAAGAGTTACAATAGTCCAGCCTAGAAGTAACAAATGCGTGGACTAGTTTTTCTGCATCTGCTTGAGATACAATGCGTCTGATTTTGGCAATGTTGCGTAAATGGAAGAATGCAGTCCTTGAAATTTGTTTTATGTGGACATTAAAGGACAAATCCTGATCAAAAACAACTCCAAGATTCTTTACGGTGGAGCTGGAGGCCAGGGTGATCCCATCTAAAGTAACTAAGTCTCTAGAGAGAGAGTCTCTGATGTTTTTGGGTCCAATTACAAGAACTTCAGTTTTGTCTGAATTTAACATCAGAAAATTGAAGGTCATCCAACTTTTTATATCTTTAAGGCATGCTTGGAGTTTAGTTAATTGATTGGTTTCATCAGGCTTGATCGATAAATATAATTGGGTGTCGTCAGCATAACAATGAAAATTAACGGAGTGATTCCTAATAATGTTCCCTAGAGGAAGCATATATAAACTGAATAGAAGTGGTCCGAGTGGTCGATAATTGAGCTTTGCATCTTATCTCGAGATCTCAAGTCCATATTTCACCAGTTGGATAAAGTTTGAGGTACAGCGGGCGTTATTTATAACTTAAAACCGAGTTTTCCTTAAGAGCTCTGGAGCATACGTCTTCCTAGCTCAGGTGCATCACCGGAAGTCCAGCCTTGGAACAGTCTTGATAGAAGCTTATCTTCTGGTTCTGCCAGCGGACGTCCCCGATTTCTCTTGCAAGTTGTATCACCCGCTCCTTCTGTTGAAACCTCAAGAACCGCACGATGAAGGGCCTGGGGGGGGCTCCGGGCTTAGCTGGTAGTAGCGACCGATGAGCACACTCCAAATCAAGGCCCCCTTCGAAGTCAGCCTGAAGGATCTCGGGGAGAGTAGTCCTCAAAAACAATATGGCATCTTTATCTTCAACACGTTCCGGGAAACCATAAATGCGTAGATTTACTCGCCTTTCCCGATCCTCATACTCAGTTAGTTTGGCGTTCAGATTTTCAACCTCAGAAGCCGAAGCCGGGGGCGAGTCACAGCGCTGCCTCTCCACCTCCTCTAGCATATCCAGACGAGCCTCCGCGCTAGTCATCCTAGTTAGCATGTCGGCTAGCTTACCCTCAATCGCCTCGACAGCTCTTCTCGTTTCTGACACGTCCTTGTGGATGTCTGCGAAGTGTTTGGCTTGATCATTCAGGATTTTTGTTTGGTCGCCTGACAGTTTCTGAAGAAGCGCGTGTATTTTGGCAGTGGAGATGGACTCATCCGCGGCCTCCCGAACTGGCGAAACAGGAGAGGCTTAGCTAGCTTTTAAGCTAGCGGTAGCCCTGGCGCCTTGCTGCTGTTGAGACGCATTTTCGTTTTTCCAGGGATTTGGCATATCGGTAGTGGGAGAAGCTTACAATCTGCAACTTATGCAAGAAGAAACAATGTAATGAATTGCGAATGCCTGTATGTTCACACAAAATGTAAACTAGTGGTGCCACAGCCTCAGCAGCCTAAGCAGCCATCTTGCTCGGCATCATCACGTGACCCCCCAACTCTGGACTTTCATCTTATATTCACATCATGTTTGATTGAAATAAATGAGAATAAAAATACAGAAATACAATAAATCAATCAATAATCTGTTTCAAGCAGGAACATTGTCTTCTAAAGTTACTTCATTTATTCTTTATTCAGATTGAGGCTCTGCAGTTTGTCAGAGATCAGCTGTGCTTCTCTGGCCTCAGCTCTGAAGTCCAACCCCTCCCATCTGACAGAGCTGGACCTGAGTAACAACGACCTGCAGGATTCAGCAGTGAAGCTGCTGTCTGATCTTGTGGAGAGTCCACACTGCAGTCTGCAGACTCTGAGGTCAGTAGAGGGTTGCAGTCAGTCCATGTTGGTCTCAGCAGTATTGTACTAAACACAGTTAGTATCAAAGCACAGATCCAGTATTTCCTGTAAACCTCCGACCTTCTCAGCGGCTGCTTTCCTCAGTGAAGCTGTGAGAGGAGAACGGTGACAGGCTTCAGGATTGGAGGGAGTCTCTGTAAACACTGATTCATGACTTCTGCTCTCTGTCTTCTTCTCTCGTCAGATGGAAGTGTGAGTGATGAGAAAGGTGTTTGTGTTGATCAGCTGAGTCCTGATGATCCAGAGAGGTTGAAGCAGCAGCATCAGCTCTGACTGGGCCATGTTACTGGGAGGTGGAGTGGAGAGGAGAGCTTCATCCAGCAGAGACTGACGGAGGAATCACAACAAGTGGAGATGACTGTCAGCGCTGCAGTCTGAACTGCTCTGAGATCAGCTCCACTGTCAGACACAATGTCAAAATGATGTACAAATAAATGTGTGAAAAATATTGACAACAGTTCTTCAGTCAGTTTAAGGCTCAGGTGTCATGTTCTGTAATGATATCCAGTATATATACTATACTCTATCATTACATGATTCTGACAGTTTACTGCTGGAGTTGGTTGAGGTGGAGCTCATTTTGAACTCTTTGATATGGTTCAATATTTGGATGAATCCATTGATTCTATATTTTGGTCCCAGTTAAACAGAGCTCAGAGTGACATCTTCACATGTCTTGTTTTGTCCGACCAACTGTCCAAAGCTCAAAATGATTCAGTTTAGTTTCACTGAAGACGAGAAAAACAGAAAAGTGTCACATGAGAAGCTGAAACTCTGAAATGTTTGATTAGAAATCAGTTCAAGCATCGATCAGCTGATCACTCAATCATTGATTCATTGACTAATTGTTGAAGCTCAGTGTGTAAATCCTGTTGGCTAGTTTTCTTTACGATGCATCATGTTTTCAACGTTCTTCATGTTTTTATGTCAAATCCAACTTGTAAAGTAACTAGTAACTAAAGCTGTCAGATCAATGGAAATACTCGAGTAAAGTACAGATACCTTCAGTTTGTACTTCACTAGAGTATTGGTAGTCGATCCAACTCACTGAGAAGAAAACAAAAACATTCACGTCCACCATTTTTGACTTTCTATAAGAAGAATTGTCATGAATGCAGAAATCAATCTGCTAAACAGTTCTTCAGTTCCTCAACATTTTGTCATCAGACTGTCAAATATTCATCATGTAATGAGACTTTAACTGTCCATAAATTCTGATTGTTTATTACAATTTAAATGAATGCTTTTATTCTGAAAAAAACAACTTTATTTTGTTCTGTGGAGGTGCCCTTCAAAATAAAAGCACTGAACGAGTTTGTAAGTGTTTTGTTTGTCAAAGAAGGTTTCAAACTAAGTTTTAAATATTAATATGTAGTCCAGAGCTGCAGGTAACATGTTTATTACTATTGATTAATCTGTGGACTATTTGCTTGGTTAATTGTTGAATTGACATTGACCTGTTTTAAGGTTGGCCTGTCTCAAACACAGGTAAACTTTAAGGCAGGTAATGTCTGCCTGTGGAATACAGAGTTGCGTGTCTGTGCGCTGTAATAATAATTACTGTTGTCGTTCACAGTGTCCTTGTGTGTTGTGTTTGTTACACCTGAGTGACGCGCTGCTCGTGCGTGCTGCTGCTCCTTTAAAGCGGAGCCTCGGCCTGGTTTTGGCGGGAAACGAGCTGAAATTCGACGACACTCGATCGGTTAGCTTTAGCTCGGTTAGCTTTAGCTCGGTTCAGCTTGTATTGTAACCAGCTGAGTTTAGCTTAGCAACAGAAAGTAACACTGAAGCTAGAAGCCACAATAGAGGTCCGTTTGATTTCAGTAATTAACTAAATTCAGCTTGTGTCAGTTTCTCAATGAGTAGCATTTAGCACTGAGCTAATATTAGCAGATAGCAGAGTTGGGTAGCATTAGCCGCCGTTAGCAGAATCCAGTTAGCGTCGCTAGCTAAATTTAATCCGGTCGGAAGAATGGCGGCAGCGAGGAGACAGATGAAGAGAAAACACCCAGAAGAAAAATCAGATAAAGTGTTTGATTTCACTGAAGAGGGAGAAAAGAAAGAGCTGAGCGGCTCGGAGGACGACGTCAGAGAAGGTACGTGGAGCTAGCTTTAGCTTTAGCTTTAGCTTTAGTCGAGCTAATAAAGGAGCTAATCAAACTCTGAACTTTGATGAACGTTGAAGATGAAACTCCGATAGCGGACAAGCCCGCCAAGAAGAGACCTGCAGCAGACTTTGTGGAGGAGGGAGCAACGTGTGCTGTCGGGTAATTCATATTAATACTGTTTTATTACAGCTTCATTCAGCTGCACAGCGCAGAAGCTAACATCTATGCAGGCTGAACTAAAAGTAACATTTCTCTCTCCGCACTCTCAGAAATGAAGTTCACTCCATGTTGGAGAAATTCGGAGGTAAGCAGCTTCGTGCAGGTGTGTTCATCGCTGAGTTCATGACTGAAATATGATTTAATAACTGAGATAAATGTTGTCTGGCACTGAAGGAGAGCTGCGATGATCGACAGAAAAGTTCTCAGCAAATGAATCGTTGAAGTAATTTTTCATGTTAAATGTCTGAAACATGGATCCACCTGCTTCTGTTTTATGTCACATTAAAGTGAATACCTGTAAAAAAAAAGACATTTAAATTAGTGCTGTCAATCGATTAAAATATTTAATCGCGATTAATCTCATGAATGTCATAGTTAACTCGCGATTAATCGCAAATTAATCGCACATTTTTATCTATTCTAAATGTCCCTTGAATTATCATTTTAATACTCTTATCAACATGGAAAAGTGGATAGGCTTGCTTTGTGCAAATGTTTTTTTATTGCAAACCACAACAACAACATGTAGTGTTACAGCCATTCACGTCTGAAGCAAAATCTCAAACAAAGCAACACTATCAATAAACAGATGACAAAAAAATAAATACCTAGTCACAAAAACAGCCCCCTCAACAACCTTCAAAACAGGGTGATACAAAATAAATCCATCCATTGTCGCCTGGTTATGACGCGGAGGAGGCGGAGAATTTAAATTGCCGGTGTGTTTGGCCATCAAGTGGTATTTCAGACTGGATGTGCTACGATGATAACTCAGTTCACACCGACAATACACACAGATAACTTTTATCTAACGAACTTTTCCATTCATAATTTTGTTAGCAGCGTCCATTTCAGCATCTCGTGCTCGACATCCACACAATACGGTAGCGTGCGGCGCGCTTATTGTTTTGCTTCCGGTTCACAGCTGGATCCTGTAGTTTTTCTAACGTTACTAGCAGTGGCCACAGCTTATGAAAAAACTACAAGTTCACTAGGTCACAAAGAGCGTTAATCTCGCGATAAAAAAATTAACGCCGTTAAAATTGTTTTGCGTTAACGCGTTAATAACGCGATATTTTTGACAGCACTAATTTAAATACATCATGTTGGACATTTTATAGAACAAATGATTGAGTTGATTATTAATCAATAAAATAATGGGCAGATTAAGCTAGAAAATAATCATTATCACAGTTATTGTGCACTGTAGTCTTTGCAGGTTTGCATTAACGTGAAGTTATACTAACAGTCCTGTAATAACTGCTCTGAGATCAGTAAAAGTCTCCTGTTGAATGAATGTTTTAAAGGCTGTGTGCAGCTGTGTTAGGGTCAGAGAGCTGTATGCAGTGTGTTTTATTTGCTTCCAGCTGACATCAGTAAGGTGATGCAGGCCAAGAAGAAACGTCTGGAGTCTCTGACGAAGAACTACATGAAGGGAAGTCAACAGAAACTGGAGCAGCTGTGGAACAACTATCACAGCCAGAGGTCCGACTGCACACGCAACACAACACTGAGACAACGTGATCAAAGATAACACCACGACAACACGAGAGTATATGAAACATGGAGCATGAATCACTCAGTCACAACACGAGAGTTGAAATGATCAGATGGACTTTATGAATCTTTGAAAATCAGCTGTACATTTTACTGAACGACATGGATTGTTCAGCTTCAGTGACTCTGCACATTATTGATATAAAATACAAACAAATAAATTCAGATGTTACACAAAGTTCACAATAATTCATCTCATTGTTAGATTCAGTAAAATCATTCAGCAGGATGAGTAACTGACTTCTAACATGAACTCTGACAAACATTTTATTGCCCGCTGACTGTTGACCTGGTAACTCAAAAGTGTGTGTGTGTGTGTGTGTGTGTGTGTGTGCGCGCGCAGGCAGAAGATGACTCAGCAGTACTCTCAGCAGGTGTCGTCGGCTTTGCAGCAGTGGGAGTCTGAAGCTCAGCGAGCTGAGGAGCAGGAGGAGAAGTTCAACGTTTGTTACCTTCTTTCTTTGATTGGTTAGACAGAGTGAGGACAGAGTGAGGACAGTGAGGACAGAGTGAGGACAGAGTGAAGACAGTGAGGACAGAGTGAGGACAGAGTGAGGACAGGGTGAAGACAGTGAGGACAGAGTGAGGACAGAGTGAAGACAGTGAGGACAGAGTGAGGACAGAGTGAGGACAGGGTGAAGACAGTGAGGACAGAGTGAGGACAGAGTGAGGACAGGGTGAAGACAGTGAGGACAGAGTGAGGACAGGGTGAGGACAGTGAGGACAGGGTGAAGACAGGGTGAGGACAGGGTGAGGACAGAGTGAAGACAGGGTGAAGACAGAGTGAGGACAGAGTGAGGACAGAGTGAAGACAGAGAGGACAGAGTGAAGACAGGGTGAAGACAGAGTGAGGACAGAGTGAAGACAGAGTGAAGACAGAGTGAGGACAGAGTGAAGACAGGGTGAGGACAGAGTGAGGACAGGGTGAAGACAGGGTGAAGACAGAGTGAGGACAGAGTGAAGACAGAGTGAAGACAGAGTGAGGACAGAGTGAGGACAGAGTGAAGACAGGGTGAAGACAGGGTGAGGACAGGGTGAGGACAGAGTGAGGACAGGGTGAGGACAGAGTGAAGACAGGGTGAGGACAGAGTGAAGACAGGGTGAAGACAGGGTGAAGACAGGGTGAAGACAGGGTGAGGACAGAGTGAGGACAGGGTGAGGACAGAGTGAAGACAGAGTGAGGACAGGGTGAAGACAGGGTGAGGACAGGGTGAGGACAGAGTGAAGACAGGGTGAAGACAGAGTGAGGACAGAGTGAGGACAGAGTGAAGACAGAGTGAAGACAGGGTGAAGACAGAGTGAGGACAGAGTGAAGACAGAGTGAGGACAGGGTGAAGACAGGGTGAAGACAGGGTGAGGACAGGGTGAAGACAGGGTGAGGACAGGGTGAGGACAGGGTGAGGACAGAGTGAAGACAGAGTGAGGACAGAGTGAAGACAGGGTGAGGACAGAGTGAGGACAGAGTGAAGACAGGGTGAGGACAGGGTGAGGACAGGGTGAAGACAGGGTGAAGACAGAGTGAGGACAGAGTGAAGACAGAGTGAGGACAGAGTGAAGACAGGGTGAAGACAGAGTGAGGACAGGGTGAGGACAGAGTGAGGACAGGGTGAAGACAGGGTGAAGACAGGGTGAGGACAGGGTGAAGACAGGGTGAGGACAGAGTGAGGACAGGGTGAGGACAGAGTGAAGACAGGGTGAGGACAGGGTGAGGACAGAGTGAAGACAGGGTGAAGACAGAGTGAGGACAGAGTGAAGACAGAGTGAGGACAGGGTGAAGACAGGGTGAAGACAGAGTGAAGACAGGGTGAAGACAGAGTGAGGACAGAGTGAGGACAGAGTGAAGACAGGGTGAGGACAGAGTGAAGACAGGGTGAAGACAGAGTGAGGACAGAGTGAAGACAGAGTGAGGACAGAGTGAGGACAGAGTGAAGACAGAGTGAGGACAGAGTGAAGACAGAGTGAGGACAGAGTGAGGACAGAGTGAGGACAGGGTGAGGACAGAGTGAGGACAGGGTGAGGACAGAGTGAGGACAGTCACAGGTTTGATGCTGTGAGTGTCGGAGCTCTGACGTGATGCAGCTGTGGGCTGATGGAGGCTGTAACATGTTAAACGTATGATGTTAAAGTATTTGAAGTGTTCACTGACAGCTTGTCCTGATGAATCTGATCCGTCTCACAGAATCTGTTCAGACAGCAGCTGAAAATCCTGCAGCAGGCCCGAATGGTTCAGAACCAGAAGCTGAAGACGGTCAGAGAGCTGTACGAGCAGTTTGTCAAGGTGAGCACGTGTGACGTTTTCATATGTTGTACAATAACCTGCAGACAAACACGTGAACACGCTGACTTCATAGATTAAAGAAGGAAACAAGACGTGAGCTCTGACACCGGGTCAAACTGTGTTTGCTGCAGAACATGGAGGACATGGAGAAGAGCCACGACGCGTTCCTGCAGGGCGCGCAACAGGAGCTGAGGAAGGAGATGGCCACGCTGCAGAAGAAGATCCTCATGGACACGGTGAGTCATGTGACTGATTCACAGCTGTTGGTAAGCGTTAGTTGAGGCTGACTGACTCAGCAGGTCGTTTGTTTGTTTCCACAGCAACAGCAGGAGATGGCCACAGTCCGGAAGTCCCTGCAGTCCATGCTGTTCTAGACCGCTGTTACCACGGCAACGGAGCCGGTTCCTGTTTCCTCAGTTACCGTGGTTACTGTTGTAATCCTGCAGCGTTGTCATGGTTGTGCGTTCGCAGAGCCGTTTGTGTTCACGTTCACGTCGGTGTATCTCTGATGACTGTCTGTTCTGAGATCAGCTGTTTGAGTTCATGTTACCATAACGATGGGACGGCGCGTTAACAAACTCATTAAAGATGTTTCTGTTTCTGTACGGCCAGGTGTTGAGATGAATTCAGTTTAATAACTTTAAATGTGAAGTTATGTCGTTATGCTGCAGAGCAGACTACAAAAGAAAACTACAAAAATGTCTCCTGATCGATGACTGATGCAGATTAAACTGGATTACTTCACTGAAACCAGGTGACTCTGTGACTCAAACTGAATATCACATGACTGAAACCATGGTGCAGGTGGAGCCCTGATGCATGCTGGGTAGCAGCCTTCACCCTCTGGTCTGATGTCTGACGGAAAGACACGACCTGAAGACAAACCAATTCACAACCAATCAAAGGTTTTTGTCTGAAAATATGAACACGTGTCCAAAATATCAGTTTAATAAAAACACAAAATCAACAATGTTATTTCAATGTTTTTTTTAATGTTTATATAGTTACAACAGAACAAAAAACAAATAAACATCATCAGAATTATAATTCTATTTTAGCTTCATGTTTCATTTTCAGTCTGACACTTCTATTTTTTATGTTGTTTGGTCATAATAGAGCATTTAATTTAATTTAGTTTAATTTAATTTATTTTATTTTAATTTATTTTATTTTTTTTTAATTCCATTCCCGCGTGTCGAACCTGAGGCGGATGTAAACACGGGGGGAACCTTCGGTACTTTTCGGTGTGACACCGGAAGTCCCCGCTCTTGTTTTGAAATGCACTTCCTGTTGTGACTCGGCACGGATCGCTCCGGTAACGGACCGACAGAGGACAAACACCGGACGTTTAAACGGTAAGGTGAGCTCACGTCACGTTCATGACGTTATGTTAATCAGAATCGATGAAGTTTGATTGATTTCTAACTGATTTCTGCCGTTTGTGAGTCTGTAGACACTTTGGTTAGCTCTGAAGCTAACTGTGCTAACACTGACTTCCTTATTTATGTCTTCACTCTTCACGCTTTCCCGCGCTCATTTACATAATCAGATGTTTGTTTTGATTAGACTTTAATGAGCTCCGTGTGTGTGTGTGTGTGTGTGTGTGTGTGTGTGTGTCACAGAGCCGAACATGGACGGACCGTGTGCGGACAGTCCCGGTTCGTCTGAGCCGGACAGTCCCGGAGGTCTGAACCGAGGCTGCCTGCTGGACCCGGCTGACGTCCTCTACCACGACCTGTCCATCATCGTCCCGGAAACCCCCAGGTAAGACCCGCCTTTGTCCTGACTGCACAGGTGTCAGTTCTACAGATACACACACACACACACACACACACACACACACAGTGTGTTTCCAGGCAGAGTGAGCGTCTCATTGGTCATCAACGACATCATCATCAGTCATAAAGTAAACAGAGGTCATGTGACCATCAGTAAAAATCTGAGTTCACGTCACATGACCATGAACACACACACACACACACACACACACACTGAGTGTGTCTCCTTGGTTCTGTTTCAGTCCTCAGCTCGGCAAGCGGAGGAGACGAGCTCGCCTGGTCGGTGGATCTCCAGGACCAGAACTGTCCGTCAGCGATGAGCGAGGTTTCTCGCAGAAGTCCAAGCGTCGGCGTCTGGCGGCGGCGAGGGCCGAGCAGAGCGGCGGCTTCCTCCCAGCTTCCTCTCTCAGGAAGTTGAACAGCTGGCTTGACGACCCGGTGGCAACCGGATCCTGTTCCTCCTCCTCGTCCTCCTCATCGTCGTCGTCCTCTTCCTCCTCCTCTTCCTACCTCACACCAGCGTCAGAGGAGGAAGTGGAGGTGTCGGGCGTCACAGTCGAAGGCAGTCACACGTGTTTCGACCGGAGGAGGAGGCAAAGTCCGACAGCGTCAGCGTCGCCCTCACCTCCACCAGCTCCACCCGCCTCCGACTCTCTGTCCTTCCTGACAGCAGAGGAGAGGAGGTGGCTGAACAACGAGCAAGGAAGCACGTCAACAGGTGAGGAGGCGAGGAGGCGAGGAGACGAGGAGACGTTTACTCCTCTACTTCTTTACTTCTTCTTCCTGTAATAACTCAGTCTGTCCTTCAGCTCCAGAGGAGATCGTCATCAGTGACGATGACGAGGCCGTGGTTCGCTCGGCGCAGGAAGAGGAAGACGAGGCGCTGGCTCGAAGCCTGCAGGTAAAACTCCACCTGCACACACACACACACACACACACACACACACACACACACCTGTACAGAGTCAACATGATGCTCTCTGTTCACTCAGGCCCAGTTTGACCAGGAGGAGGCACACAGCCGACACCAGCACCACCAGCACCATCATCATCATCATCATCATCACCATCAGAGCCATCACAGGGTGAGTCTCGATCAAACAGGAAGTAGAATTCAGTTAGCATTTGTAAACAGGAAGTGATGTAATAACTGTTCCTCTGCAGTACCTGTCCTTCATGGAGTCCAGCTTACCTCACTTCCTGGCTGCTGCTGCTGCCGCCTCTCCTCTGACTAGCTTCGAAGACGGTGAGATCATCTGCGTTTTACCTGTGGTTACCGCGGTAACAATGTGTGTGCTTTAAATTCTGAACGAAAGTGTCTGTTTACACAGATCTGATTGGTCAGCGTAGGAGACGTGGGCGGGGCAGGAGGAGGAACGCCGCGGCCGAGTTCTCAGCAGACGTTCAGGGAAACGACTACGAGGTGACTGTCTGAGCATGCTCAGTGAGCGTCGTCGTGACATCACGCAGTCACCTGACACGTCACCTGACGTGTCGTCTGCTCTTTCAGGCTCTGCTGGCGTTCGAGGAGCGACAAGGAGCCGTTGTGTCCAGGAAGCTGAGTCGCAGTGAGATCCAGAGATTTCCCACCAAAACGTTCCAGACGGCCACCGGAGCGGGAAACACTCAGTGAGTCCAACAGCTGGACCAGAACCAGAGCCTGGACCTCAGTGTTCACTGCTCCTGATGTCTCTGTCTGTCTGTCTGCTGATTGGTTGATTGATTGATTGACAGGTGTCAGATCTGTTTCTGTGACTACGCTGACGGGGAGAAGCTGAGGATGCTGCCCTGTTTCCATGACTACCACGTCCAGTGCATCGACAGGTGGTTAAAGGTAACGGGTCGAGTTCTGATCCACAGATCACTCTCATGTCTGAACGCTAAATATATAGCTGCTTAGCTTAGCCTAGCCTAGCCTAGCCTAGCTTAGCATGAAGACTCTGGTATGAACCGTCTGTAGATTTGATTTGAAGGTTCTGGAGACTCGATAGTCCAACAGAACCTTTTAATGTCTTTAATGTTACACTTCCTGTTCACTGTCCATGCCTATGATTGGTCACATGCTGCAGGCCCCGCCTCCTTCATGTTTAAAGGAACAGCGACATCCAAATTCAGAACACTGGAGCATCACATGATCATGTCACGTGATTTCACTGAACTTGGTGACATCTGATGACATCACATGGGGTACGGTCGAATAGTCAAAAAAAATAGCTCCTAAGTCCTTTCCTAACCACTTTTCCTCGACCTCTATGGAAAACGTCACGAGGTCATAAGGACAGATGTGAAGGAGAGGTGATAAGGAGTTAGGAGAAGACGACTGCTCTTACACTAGACTACGTCATGAAGCGACGGTGAATGTTATTGACGTGATCTGTGGTAAAACTACAAAGTCCAGAAGATGGACTACAAAACGCTCATCTGAGATACTTCCTAGATACTCCCCGTGCGCTCTGACCGTGTTGTTTCATGCAGGAAATATAAACGTGGACAACCCGGTGAAAAATGTGACGTCATCATCAACGTCAGAGTTCAAATAATAAATGAATATTGTCCACCTGTCACAGAAGTCAGATGAAGTGTTTGTTAGCTGGTATGGTCGCTCACCCTCCTGTCCACTCATATAGAAACATATCAGCAAGTTATGGCAAAGATATATGATTAATCAGCAACGGTAACTTCATGATGATCTGCAGGACGCTGGATGTCACAGTTACAAACAGTTTGTACTCTGTGTGTGAACGCAGCTCCACAGTCAACAACAGAACACACTTCATGATCAAAGTTTGACATCACGTCAACACGTATGTTCATATTCACACGCTCTGTGCTGCAGGCTGTCACACTGTTTAAATACACTGATGGTTTTAATGACTGAACGCTGCGTCCATTTTAAGGAACTGTGGGAGGCTGCACCTCCTTTCCTTTCCTAAAGGATGCTCGGTGTATCCTATGCTAAAGGAGATAATAAAGGAAGCATTGAAGCTCCTTTCCTAACAGTTAGAGGATTCAAACAGCTCTTATCATGGCGGACGCATTAACACTTCAGTGAGGAAGCTTCATGAACAGACTGACTGTTGGACCGCACCCCTGGTCATTGCATGATGTAATCCAGTAAATATGTGACGTGTAGCTGCTTTAACGAGTTAATAATGAGTCATGTGATCGCTGTGAGGCTCTGTTTCAGTCATTTCAAACCTTTGATGAACGTTTAAAGAACATTTGACTCACTGATGTGTTTGTCCTCACAGGATAACACCACCTGTCCCATCTGCAGAGCTAACCTGGCAGACGGAGGCTCTCTGGCCCCGCCCCTCTGACCTCTGACCTCCCTGGGGTCACTTCCTGTCAGTATCTTTTGATTTTTCTGTCAGACTTCAGGAAAAACTCTTAAAGCTGCTCTTTCATTATTTTTTTATTTGTTGGTCTGTTTGGACTCCTTCCTGTCCGTGTGCTCGTGGACTCGGCGTGTCACTCGGCGTGTCACTCGTCGTAGTAGCGTTTCTTCATGGCTCTGTACTTCCTCAGGTAGTAGAGCGCCTCGAGCTCTCGGGCCACGTACTCTCCGCGGGCGATCATCTCCTTGATCCGCTCGGGCTCCTGCACGCTCTTGTTTTTGGAGAAGGCCGCTCGCAGACGCTCCCTGAAGTAATCGGCTCCTTTGGGATACTCACGGCCGAGGTGGAGGAGCTGTGGAGGAAGACGACGGAGACGATGACGAGCTGCTCGTTCCAGTTTTTATCAGGACAAATAAAGTTTCCAGAAGTAACTTTGATTTCTCTACACACTCGTGACGTCATTATTTCATCGTTTTCATCTTATTGGACAAAATTAAAAATCTTTTGTTGTAAAAACTTTCAAACTTTATTTTGTTGTTTTGTTTTGACGTCAGCAACTCGAGTAACTGAGTACATTTACTCGAGTACTTCTGTAATATTTATTAGAACCTTTGTAATATTTCCACTCGACTTCATCTCAAAGGAAAAACATTCAAACTGAACAGAATTCATAAATCTGTATAATTATTTCATACGGTGAAATATACAGTACATTCAACTGCTGACAGTATTTCTACTGCGATCAGAGTACTCAGAGTACACTGAATATCACCTCATCATAAATGAATGATTTGTTTCACAGATGGATCAGCTGATTCTCAGTTTAACATTCATGAAACTAGAATAAAGAAATGTGACTGGACGTGATTTTATGTCACTCCGTTTAAAACATGTTGACAGCCTTCCCTTCACACCTGTCCACCAGGTGTATGTACACACCTGGTGGACAGGTGTACTTTCACTGTGATGAATTCAACGTTCACTTAATGTAAAAACACAAACTCACATTTTTATAAAGTCGAACAACTTCAGACCTCAGAGGGTTCGCCATGAGTGATGAGCTGCAGAACGTACAGAGAACGTACAGAGAACGTACAGAGAACATGAGTCAGGGTTCCTTACATTAAATTCAAGGACTTTCAAGGCCCTATTCCACCAAATTCCAGACACAGATCAAGGTTAATCATTAAACTGACTTTAAATTTACTGATGTGAAGAAAATAAACGAATCAAGCACTTTCAATGACCCAGGACTGGATTTCTCTCAAACTCACAAACTTTCAAGGATTTCAAGGAACCATGATTAATACTTAGTATTGATTTGAGAGTACATTAACTGAAGTACTGTTCAGTTTGGAGGTACTTCACATGAGTACTTTGTTACTGTTTAACAGATTTAGTTTTTAATTACTGAAAATAAAACTTGTTCATTATTATTCAGCTGTGACAGAGCAGTGTTCAGTTCAGTACTTAAAGTACTTGTTGTATCAGAGTAATCCTGAAGTATTTCAAGTATTTCAAGTATTAATACTTTAAATACTTTAACCAGTCAGGTGTTTATGCTAGCAGCTAACAGCTTGTTAAATGTCGGTTGTCGTCGCCGGTTGACGGTGAAACGAGCAGCAGACTGCTCCACCGTGGACACGCGCAGGTAACGTGTTGTCGGTGACGTTAGTACAGGTGTTGTCTTACCTGCTCACAGCTGGATGAACTTTCTGCGCTAGCTCCGTTAGCTTCGTGAGCTAACGCCACCACAGAGTCAGTTTACCGAGTGACGTCACATTTACGACGAGCTTTGTAATCAGTGACGTTACTTTAAACTAATGTAACGAGCTTTGTATGTAACGAGCTCCGTGTAAACAGCCAAAGAGTAACGCACGCAGAGTAATCCACCCAGACCGACAACAAACGGCTTTCGCACATGCGCACACCGACTTACAGAGTTAAAATACTTCCTGAATGTCTGCTGAACTACAATTCTGAGGAATTTGTAGTTTTGACCACTGCTGCACTGTAGCTCCACCGCGGTGTTACAGTGTGAATAACAAACACTGAGTTCTTGTTTTATTTCATATGAATTTTATTATTTAGACAAAATGAATAAAAACATGATACAGGCACACGTGAACAGCTGCTGATGTTCGCTTCACTTCACTCACATCTGCGCTGCTGCTGCACTCGTCCTGAACACCAGGAGGCGCTGCTGCTGTTCAGCCTCGACAGTCCGACTGAAGAGAGGCAGTGAAGAAGAGACGGCAGCGGTTTGTCCTCTTCAACAGGAAGGCAGTGTTTCTCTCTTTGGCTGTGTGGATCAGGCTCACCGTGCTGCGACTGGCAGACGATAGTTCAAACCTGACGGAGGAGTCAGGGAGGAGGCGCAGCCTGGCAGGCTGAACTCAGGGCAGAGGGTCAGTAGTTGGTCCTCAGCTTGCGGTTCTCCTCCTTCAGCCTCTCGATCTCCTCCACCAGAGACTCGTTCACGGAGTACTTCTCGATCAGACCGTGGATCTCGTTCTGAAACAACATGAAGCGTCCACGGGTTAGAGCGGAGCGCTCCATCGGTACCAAACACAGAGATGCAGAGCTCACAATGGTTCTTACCAGCTGGATGTAAAACTGTCGGACCATCTCCACCTGCAGGTTGACGATGTCTCTGTGACAGGCGTCCCTGAAGAGAAGAACACGACACCGTTAAGATCCCTCCGTTCATGTCAGAACATAGAACATATGTTGAAGGAGCACCGACCTGAAGTCCTCCAGAGTCTCGTGGATCATGTTCTGGATGAAGTGGATCTGCAGCGAGGTGAGAGGAGCAGCTCCGGCCTGTCCAACCACGTCTGCGATGTTCTGAGAGAGCGAGGAGGAAACAGCCGCCGACAGAGCCGGACCTGAAGGTACACACGGTACCGTTAGAAACCAGAACCCGGTTCTGTGTCACGTCATGTTATGTCACGTCACATTATGTCACGTCACGTCACGTCACGTCACGTCATGTCACGTTATGTCACGTCACGTCACGTTATGTCACGTCACGTCATGTCATGTTATGTCACGTCACGTCACGTCACGTTATGTCACGTTATGTCACGTCACGTTATGTCACGTCACGTCACGTTATGTCACGTCACGTCATGTCATGTTACGTCACGTTATGTCACGTCACGTCATGTCATGTTATGTCACGTCACGTCACGTCACGTCATGTTACGTCACGTCATGTTATGTCACGTCACGTTATGTCACGTCATGTCATGTTATGTCACGTCACGTCACGTCACGTCATGTTATGTCATGTCATGTTACGTCACGTCATGTCACGTTATGTCACGTCACGTTATGTCACGTCACGTCACGTCATGTTATGTCACGTCACGTCACGTCATGTCACGTTATGTCACGTCACGTTATGTCACGTCACGTCATGTCACGTCACGTCATGTCATGTTACGTCACGTTATGTCACGTCACGTCATGTCATGTTATGTCACGTCACGTCATGTTACGTCACGTCATGTTATGTCACGTCACGTTATGTCACGTCATGTCATGTTATGTCACGTCACGTCACGTCACGTCATGTTATGTCACGTCATGTTACGTCACGTCATGTCACGTCACGTTATGTCACGTCACGTCACGTCACGTCATGTTATGTCACGTCACGTCACGTCACGTCATGTCACGTTATGTCACGTCACGTTATGTCACGTCACGTCATGTCACGTTATGTCACGTCACGTCATGTCATGTTACGTCACGTTATGTCACGTCACGTCATGTTATGTCACGTCACGTCATGTTACGTCACGTCATGTTATGTCACGTCACGTTATGTCACGTCACGTCACGTCATGTTATGTCATGTCATGTTACGTCACGTCATGTTATGTCACGTCATGTTATGTCACGTCATGTTACGTCACGTCATGTTATGTCACGTCACGTCACGTTATGTCACGTCACGTCACGTCATGTTATGTCACGTCACGTCACGTCACGTCACGTCATGTTATGTCATGTCATGTTACGTCACGTCATGTTATGTCACGTCACGTCATGTTATGTTATGTCATGTTACGTCACGTCATGTTATGTCACGTCACGTCACGTCACGTCATGTTATGTTATGTCATGTCACATCACGTCACGTCATGCTGACTAAATGAATCACTTCCTTCTGGTCAGCGTTCCTCCTGATGAGCTCGTTAAACTCTGGTCCACCCTTTCAGCTCAGTGAGATAATTAAGACACATGGCGTGAGGAATCGAACCCTCGACTCTGGCAGTGTGGTTCTTATTTACCTGCTGCGGTGGTGGGTGGAGCCACCTGGACAGGTGAGTCGTAGCTCAGCTGAGCTTGAATACCATTGGCTCTCCTGAGGCTGGGTTCTGGAGTGAAGAAGGGCGGGGCCAGCTGACTGTGATTGGTCTGCTGGGATGATGTGGGCGTGGTCTGACCCTCCCCCTCCAGGCTGGAGCTGCTGGCCTTGTCGAACTGTCAATCAACACGTACATGACATTAAATTATGCTGAGTCATGCTGTGAACACAGTGTGAGGTCAGAGGTCAGCACCTTTCTGGGGTCACATGGTTCAGCTGCTGCGGCAGAGGCCGGCTCCTCTTCTTTGATTGGTGGAGGCGTCTGGAAGGTGGACAGCGGGCTGTAACATCGACCTGCAGAGCCGACCAGAGGAGTTCCCAGAGGAGTCTTACGCTGAGAGCCAGCAGCTGAGAGACAGTCTGAAACACGAGTCAGCGTTTATGACCAGAATACTGAGACAGTCTGAAACACGAGTCAGCGTTTATGACAAGAATGCTGAGAGACAGAGACCAGCAGAGACCAGCAGAGACCAGCAGACTAAAGAAGGACTGACCTTCTCTGACGGGGGAGAAGACGTCCAGACTAGCCCGGCCGACGACCTGCTGACCTTCCCCTTCTCTGGACAGCATCTCCAAACTGGTAACTATGGAAACAAACATGACGGTCAGTCGAGAAGCATCATCGCTCTGACCCACTCAAAGTGACTTCCTGTTTGTACCGTGTGTTCTTCCAAACGGAGTGTCTCCTGCCGTCCCCTGGGTCCTAGAGTCTGGACAAAGACAGGAGGACAGGAAGACGACGTCACAAAGTGGAATCATGTCGGGGTTATGACATCACTGATGGGAGTGCTCAGAAGTATATCTAGCTCATAGTGCTGTTGTGAACTACAGTTTAGCAGCGGCAGTGAAGGCATCATCAGGTCTGACCTTCCCGAGCCGGAGAGAAGACGTCCAGACTGTTCCGTCCGATGCTGCTGAACTTCTCCACGACAGGAAGCTGCTCGCTGCCCTGCTGGCCTTCAGCCTCCCGGGTCAGGTCGGCAGCAGCGCCCCCTGCAGGACAAACACTGTGCTTACAGAGTCATTCTGTACAGAACTTCACAACCTGCTGTGACCTTACGTAATGATCAAACCGACCTGTACTCGTCACCTGTCTGTGGGGGGCGGGGCCTGTGCTGGGGGCGGAGTCTGACTGGCTGTTTAACAGCTTGGTTGAGGATCTCTTGGTGCTGCTGATCTTGGTGGAGCTCAGTTTACTGGACTGGAGACAGACAGAACAAATGAATGTGTGGTCCATGATGTGAATAATTTACTGACTTTACTTCATTTCCCACCAGGAACGTTTCAGGAATGTTTCAGGAACGTTTCAGGAACGTTTTTGTCTCCAGACTTTGTTAACTTGCTCAGATTTTTCTGGTTTATGAGCTTCAACCATGAGGAAGTAGCTACAGAGTTAAACAGTTTGCCCACTGTGTTTTATTTTGAAAATCAACCAGGTCATTTCTGCGTCTGACTTCCTGTCAGAACCGGTCCTGTTCTGTTGGTACCTTGTGTCTGCTGCTGTTGCTCTGGAAGCGCAGGCAGGTGACGGAGGTTTTATGTGCCACAGTGATCCTGGTGGGGGCGCTGGAGTTCCTCAGGTCGTACTGGTAGATCTTCCCCTGAGTGGATCCAACGACCAGACCGGTACCATCCAGAGTGAAGTCTACTGAGGTCAGCGGACTGTCGACCCGGATGGACCTCAGGACTCTGCGGACACAAACACACATGATGTAAAACTGTTTGTACGAGGACGAGCGTAGACTGAAATGGCGTCTCGTCGGCCTCACATCTTGCTCGCCGTGTCGTAGCAGACGATCTTCTTGTCCAGACCGACGCTGACCACCAGCAGCTCACTGGCGGGGGAGAAGGCCAGGCCGGAGCCTGGGGCTTTGTGGGCGCTGTCAAACACGTGGATCTCCTTCTGGGTGTTGGAGTCCCACAGGACCACGGTGCCGCTGTCAGAGACGCTGCCCAGCAGGGAGCGCTTCAGGGCGGACAGCCTCAGGTCGTGGACGGGCTGAAGGCGAGACAGCTCTGTTAGAGTGATGTCCGCTGATCTCAGAGCAGCTTTCCAGAAATCAAACTGACCTGGTTGCTGCCGTGTCCGAAGGCTTTGCTTGACAGGTTGGTGGTCAGACTGTGGAGGACCAGATCTCCACTGGTGGAGCCGGAGGCGATGTAGCTGTCGTTGGCGTTAAAGGACACACAGGTCACCTCTTCTTTGTGGTCCTGACCACAGACAGACAGACAGACACACAGACAGACAGACAGACAGACAGAGACACAGACAGACAGACAGACGTCACATTACAGGTCAGAACTAAACACCATGAGGTGTTCGTCTGCTCTTACCTTCAGCGAGCGGTGCAGTCTCTTGGTCTTCAGGTCCCAGATGTGAACACAGTGATCCAGACCTCCACTGACCAGAAACTGAGACGACGAACTCAGACACACTCGGGTTTGTTTTTTCTGAACGACATCAACAAAGAGCCGACATGAGAGAGGAAACATGGAGACAGACAGACAGACAGTTTGTCTGTCTGTCTGTCTGTCTGTCTGTCTGTGTGTGTGTACAAAGGTTCGTTCCTGCTGCAGTCATGATGATGAGACAGTTTTGTCCACTCACCCCGTCGGCCAGCTCCACCACCGGAGCGGGAGTCGACTTGAGGCTGGAGACCACGAGTTTGTCTCCGCTGCTGCTCGCACTCACCAGGTACTGATCTGAGAGAAGTGGTCAAGGCCGCTTCAGATATGAGTGTGTTACATCAGAGGATTCACGATGTCAGCAACTCTTTGAATACCTCTATAATTTTATTGTTTAATTGACTTTTTAAAGTGTCACACAGTCTCGATTGATCAGGATACTGTTGGAGCTCCAGCAGGCCTGGGCCACCGGGTGGCTGACGCTGTGCGGGTTGAACTGCTCCAGCGGTGCCATGGAAACGGCATCCCAGATCTTCACGGTGTCTCCTGTCGACACCAGGCGGGTCACCTCGTCCATGACGACGCCTGGAAACGCACATCAGAAAATCAATAATCGATTTACAGGAAGGTGCTCGTCACGCTGAGCTCAGACATGTTTGATAGACTCAACGTGAATCTGCAGCCCTGATGGTCTGACAGGAAGAAGGACTGTGTGAGTCACACCAACATCAGGTGTTCCTCCTCCAGGTGTCCACAGTGGACAGGACGTGACGTCCTCCTGAACCCTCTTCATACATGTACAGACATCTATCACCTGTCTGTCCCTACCTGCAGAGCCCGAGGACAGACAGGTGTGTACGTGCACGCTTAAATGACGTGTAGACATCTTAACATGAGAGCAACAGGTGACAGAGACAGACTGAACTGTTCATAACAGACAACAACTGACAGGTAACGGACAGGTGACGGACAGGTAACTGACAGGTGACGGACAGGTAACGGACAGGTGACGGACAGGTAACGGACAGGACAGCTTCGGCTGTCATCGGCTGACTCTCGGATGTTTTCGGTAAAAGTTGACCAGCTGAACCAGTTTAAACAGGCCGCTAACCAGCAGCAGCAGCTATGCTAAGCTAACAGATGACAGCCGGTTCAAAAGTTACCGAACAGCCACAAAACGAGCTGAAAGCACCGGAAACTAACGGAGACTTAACGGGGACGGTTCAAACGTTTGAAGCTGCTCTGTAAAAACGCGTCATACGTACCGGGAAAGATAAATGTTGAGTTGTTGAAGCTGGTTTGTTTTGTGATGATCCGCCGACAGAGCCGAGAAACCGCCACTACGGAGACCCGGGAGGGACAAAAAGTACAAACTTTTTTGGGGCTGACTTTTACAAATAAATATGATTTTGATATTATAAACATAACCAATATTAAACGCTTAATAACGGTTAAAATAATTAAAAAATCGATGCAGATTTATTTGTTTATAACGCTGTTAAAAGGCTGCAGTTACACCGATCTACCTGAAGGGGGCAGCGTTACATCGTTGGTTGCTTAGTCTTTACCATAATATAACAGGAGCAGCAGAAGAAGAAATCTCCCGCCCCATCCGCTGTTCTTTTTAAACCGAGGCGGGACTCTTCAGCTCGGTCACTTCGGTGCGTGTGGTCGGTGTTGAAACATCTTTTGACTGTTCAGGTCGCTGCCAGTATGGTGAGGACTAAAGCCGACAGTGTTCCCGGGTCGTACAGAAAAGGTACAGTAACACAGGACGGACATTCATGTCGAGTTTAGCATAAAACGGCTAATTTATGCTCGTGTGTAGCTGTGTTAGCATGGAGTCTGGCGAGGCGGGAGCGCACTGAGCCAAACAAGGCGGGCAGAGTGAGACAATTGTCTCCCACAGGACTTCAGTTTGATATCAGTGATGTGACTCTTTGTTAAATTAATCTAAATGTCAGCATGTCAGGACTGTACGCACACGTCGACTGTTTAAATCCAGGACTAGTCTTCAACAACAGGCTCCCGCCAACACGGAGGCTGGTTGAAGCTGCGGCTCCTGATCATTAAAAAACAGAATAAAGTGGTGCTGTGTGTAAATATGATAGCTGTGGTTTAATAATCTGATCCTGTCTGATGAGATGACATTTTATTTCGTCTCTTACAGACGTTAGCGTCTTGCTTTCTGCAAACTGGCGCCAGTTTTTAGCGCCGCAGTGCGTCTTTGTGCGGACTTTGTACCAGACCTCATTAAAAAGTTACATAATTTAAGAAGTTATTGATGATCGTCGACGGTACACGTGTAACAGGACATGACTGATCATATTTACTTAAATTGAATGATCATGTGGTGGATTCGGCATACAACTGACCCGCCGTGCAGCTCTGATATGAATAATAAATGAACTTTACTGGTGCAGGAATGGTTGCGTTTAAAGACCCAGTTTAAATATTATTATTATATCAGAGTTTACTCTTCCACAACTCTCCAACAGGGTGCAGTCCCACTGCTTCAGTCACTGTTTGTCAGTTATTGTTGTTCCACGTTAATGTTTTTATCACACACCCAGTCATCACTGTGTTCAATGTGTCTGCAGCTGTTGCAGCTTCTGCACCCCGGAAGTCTCTGGGCTCCAGTTCAGCCAACTCCTCCTCTTCCTCCTCCAGCAGCCAGTGCGGCACACCTGGTCAGTCACACACACACACACACACACACACACACACACACACACAGAGTGTAGATGATATGATGGCGCTGGTATATTGAGGTTATGTGTTTTTTTTGGGGGTTTTTTTTGTATTCACAGCGAAGAGCAAATATGCCGGCGGTAATCCGGTGTGTCCTCGTCCCACACCGACCTGGCAGAAAGGCATCGGCGACTTCTTCGGCGGTCCCCCGAGGAAGCCCGAGAAGGAGAACCAGAAGCCCCACGAGGTGGAGGATGATGAAGAGGCCGGAGGCAGCGGGATGTCTAAGGCCAGCAGGAAGTATGTTCACCCGCCACGTTAGGTCACAATATTTACATGAAACATGTCTGAAATGTAAAGATTCATGATCAGACTCGTCTGAGACTGCAATGATTATTTTATCAGATAATGAGTCGATTATTTTCTTGATGAATCGTTTGGTTGGTTAAAGGTGACATTTTCAAATAGTTTGATTTAAGAATTCAAAACTTAAACAGTAAATTAGCAGCTTTTGATGTATTTAATATTTTTAGTCAAAGAAGAAATAAGTTCTGAAATGAGGCTCATCCAGAGTTTCATTACTGATTATTTATATTAGATCTATAGATCTGATCTCTCAGGGTTTAATCTGAATGTTTCAGCTCCAGTCGTCTGGTTTGGTTTTGGTCAGATTTGGACTTTAAGATCAGATCACGTTAACCTCCCTGGCGTCTCACTGTGCAGAGGGAAGACGATGGAGGTGACCTGGTGGTACTTAAAGTTTATAAGAATGTTTGAGTAACCTGAGCTTCCTGATTGGACAGTTTAGTTCAGTTTACTGCAGATGGTTGTAAAGTTCTGGTTATACTTTTGAATTCAGGTGTCAGATGAAGATGAACTGTCAGGTCAATCTTACCACTTGAGTTGGACAGTAAATGATGTGACAGTGTAAAGTTTCCTTTGGTTCCCTCATCGCTGACCCGGTGTGTTCTGTGCTCTCAGATCCAGACCGCTGCCTGCTGAGGACGAGGACGACGACTGAAGACCATGAGTCCACCTGAATGTGAATCTTTGACTGTCGCTCGTGTTTGCGTCACCTCATTTTAATGTACATCTGTATATACTTCCTGATGAATTCACTTTGTATAGTTCATTAAACTTTTTTATGTTTTTAACCTGCAGACTGTCGTCTTTAATGAGACCTTTCAGAAACAATCAGCTGTTTTCATCATGTGTTCATGGTTAATGATCATCATGTGACCATCAGGTCAAACACATCTGTGGTTCCTGAGCAACAACCACAGAAATAAACATTAAATCCATCCATACCCTTTATAATAAACATGAATGTTTATGATGAAAACACAACACAGACAGAAATGTATTAAAACAACTCATCTGTTGTTGACAGGAAATAATCTGAGCCAAGCTTCCTGCAGTTTATCAGCTGAATCAGCTGGTTTTATTAGTATAATGGACACTGATGGCTTCCGTAGAGACATTTCTGTAAATTACAAAATGAATTAATTACATTAAATTTCTAAAAAAGGAGGCAGACTTCATAAAAATGAGTTTATTTCTCAGTAAAATCATCTGAAGACGTCAAACTGTTTGTTTTGTTTCGTGATCTCGCGAGATCTTGAAGTCACGCGCAGTCAGGTCCAAACTTCACAGAGCAGTTAGCTACCCGCTAAACTAGCTGCCTTTATCAAAGAGTTACCCGCCTCTCTGAGAGGCGCAGGGTGGGAAATCAAACGCGGTTTGTTTGCGTACGGAGCAGAGCAGGCCGGTGGTCGGTAAAGAAGTCTGACTGTAGCTCCGGAACTCTTCAGCTCGTTTGATTTAACGTGAAACAAACTGCTACAGCGTTAGCTTCAGGTATGACGCTGTTAGCATGATGACGCAGTGCGAGCTGCACCAATCGTATGACTGTATCCTCCCGCCGCCGCCCCCCAGCTCGTGCGTTTGATCCGTGGACGTCGTCACAGATCATCAGGACGACACCGAGCCAAGAGCCGGAGAAAGATGTCCGCCGGCGGCTTCAGGTGGACGGTGGTCGTCCTTACCTGCCAACACAAAGACAGCGTGTACGCCTTCCAGACAGGTGAGTGCTCACCTGCTGCTTTATGATCTCTGCAGTGACACCGAGCGGCCTGAGGGGGCGCTGATGGACGGAAACAAAGTTTGTGTATGTTCATGTGTAGTTTGTATGTTCTATTCATGTGTATATGTGTAAAATTAATTTATTTTAGATGGAATGCATATTTACAAATTATTTTAATTGGTATATTAGAAAAAAACTGTAGTTGAGTATTTACACACATTAAACGTCACATCACCTGTCACAGTGTAAGGTGAGTTGCTGCTTACCTGGTTTATGAGCTTTGAGCTCTGCAGTGACACCGAGCGGCCTGAGGGGGCGCTGATGGACGGAAACAAAGTTTATGTTTTATTTATTTATATATGTGTAAAATTAATTCAGGAGTTCAGATGGAATACATATTTATACTGTATATTAGTATATTAGTTTAAAAAGTACTGTAGCTGAGTATTTACACACATTAAACGTCACATCAGTGTAGTTTGGTGTGTTTGTATATCCACACCCAACAGTTCATTTAAAGAGACAGTACAACCTGAGAGGAACATGACACACCTGTAAGACACAGTATGAAGATACACTGTGTGTGTGTGTGTGTGTCAGAGCTGGAGTTGCGGCAGCAGCGTGGCTCTCTCTCTGAGGGTGCGTTGGTTTTGACGGTGCGGGACCGCCAGGAGCCGCTGGGCAGTGGGGGGGCGACGCTGAACGCTCTGCTGGTCGCTGCTGAACACCTGAGCAACAGAGCCGGACACACGGTGAGTTCACACCTGACAGTTCACACCTGACAGTTCACACCTGAGAGCTCAGAGTACGACTAACGATCACTTTCAGCATCGGATAAACTGCAGATGATTGGCTCTGGAGTTTGTAAGGTGTCACACTAAAGTTCTACTTCCTGTCATGTGTCTTGTCAGGTGGTGACAGCTGACGTCCTGGATGACGCTCACATCCTCCTCCTCCACACCGTGAGTCCATCAGCACTTTGTACAGATGTTGTCTTCAGTTCTACAGATGTTGTCTTCAGTTCTACAGATGTTGTCTTCAGTTCTCACAGATGTTGTCTTCAGTTCTACAGATGTTGTCTTCAGTTCTACAGATGTTGTCTTCAGTTCTACAGATGTTGTCTTCAGTTCTTACAGATGTTGTCTTCAGTTCTACAGATGTTGTCTTCAGTTCTCACAGATGTTGTCTTCAGTTCTACAGATGTTGTCTTCAGTTCTACAGATGTTGTCTTCAGTTCTCACAGATGTTGTCTTCAGTTCTACAGATGTTGTCTTCAGTTCTACAGATGTTGTCTTCAGTTCTACAGATGTTGTCTTCAGTTCTCACAGATGTTGTCTTCAGTTCTACAGATGTTGTCTTCAGTTCTACAGATGTTGTCTTCAGTTCTTACAGATGTTGTCTTCAGTTCTACAGATGTTGTCTTCAGTTCTTACAGATGTTGTCTTCAGTTCTTACAGATGTTGTCTTCAGTTCTACAGATGTTGTCTTCAGTTCTCACAGATGTTGTCTTCAGTTCTACAGATGTTGTCTTCAGTTCTACAGATGTTGTCTTCAGTTCTACAGATGTTGTCTTCAGTTCTCACAGATGTTGTGTTTTCCTCGTGCAGGGGCGGGACTTCCCGTGGAGCTCCTGCAGCAGAGCCTTCTGCTGGCTGCCTTCAGAGAGAGCCAATCAGAGAGTCCAGGCTCCGGTGTGCTGTCTGGACCTGCTGCTGGACCGGCTCAGTAACCAGGTGTTTGATCATCACAAACATTAAACAAACATTTGATTCTTATTAAAGGAGTAAACTGAGACGTTTTGTTCTCTGCCTCAGATTTGTCCCGGTTCTCCTCCTGGTGTTTGGGTCTGCAGCACCGACACCATCCTCACCGTCCCTCCTGACTTCGGTTTGATCATCACTTCCTCATTTAGAAACTGTGACAATACTTCTTTCTGATTGGCTGGCAGGTGTTAGACTTTGCTTCCTCTTATCTCGGGTCGGGTCGGGTCGCAGTAGCAGCAGTTTGAACAGGATATTCCAGACGTCCCTCTGCCCAGTAACATCTTCCAGCTCCTTCTGAGGAGTTCCCAGGTCAGATGACATATGTAATCCCTGCAGCAGGTTCTGGTTCTGACCCGGGGTCCCTCTGGATCTCCTCACTCTCTTGCTATCTAAGGCTGAGCCCGGCCACCGATCCTTCAACTTCCAACCAATCAGAATCAAGTATTTTCTGTTGAAATGGTCGCTGAGTTCCTGTAACCTTCTGCTCAATCTGTGTGTGTGTGTGTGTGTGTGTGTGTGTGTGTGTTAGTTTTGTCGTGGGAGGGTTTCTCTGGTGTTCGAGTTTTGGCGTTACCCGGCGATGTCTCCTACGCAGCCAATCACGGGGTCTACCTGCCCGACCAACAGGTGCTGCCTTTTTATTTAAAGTCCGTGTTTACCTCATAGTGTGACACCTGTGTGACGTCTGATTGGCTCACACTGAGGTGCGTTTGTTTCGTCTGTCAGGGTCAGGTCAGAGACATCATCTACAAGGGAACCAAGGAGCAGATTCAACAAGCAGTGATGCCTGATGGGAAAGTGCCGCTGGTGCGTCCTCCTCTCTCTCTCTGTGGTGAACATGCCTTTTTACACTAACATCTGTCCTGATGTAACCTGTCTGTCTCTCTACCCGTCTGTCTGTCTGTCTGTCTGTCTGCAGGTGTCAGGTCCGGTCTTCTTCAGCAGGTCTGTATCAGAGAAGCTGCTTCAGGCTCACGTCACTCCTCCTCTGGACGGCTGCACCTACCTGGGCCTGGACTCTGGAGCTCCGCCCCTCCAGGTACCTGTCTGTCCCTCTGCCTGTCTGTCTGTCTGCTCACGTATGATCAGCTGACAGTAATGTTACTCCTCATTATTAACAGTAATCTATTACTGCTTCAGATCTCGTTGTTCCTGGACGTGCTGAAGTGTCTCTGCTCAGATCTGACTCAGGATCAGTTTGTGAGCGAGCAGCGAGCCGGCTGCAGTTCAGCTGTTGGACCACAGGGGGCGTCGGTAAGGAGCGGCAGGGCGGAGCTGTGGAGGATCCTGAGAGGAACGCCGCTCAGCGTGGGTGGGTGTCTCTGCCGCCATGTTTGATCCTGCAGGTGCGTCCAGGTGATGAACTTCCTGTCTCTCTGTCTGCTCTGACAGTGTACGTCCCCGGCGGTCGCTATGACTACCTGACTTTGTCTGGAAAGCAGCATGTGGAGCGTCTGAGCTGTGATTGGACGGATACAAACACTCTGTCTCACATCCAGGTGACACTTCCTGTTCCTGTAGCATCATCATTTAAAATGTCTCGCCTCCTGACTTCCTGTTTCCTGCCCCCCCCCCAGAGAGAGAGCTGGGTCGACGAAGGAGGCCGAGTGATCAACAGTGTTCTTGAGGGAGACGTTACCGTGGCAACCGGAGCGGTGGTGCAACACTGCCACCTACAGGTAAGAAATGTTCTCCACGAAACAGGAAGTAGAGTTCTCAGTTGAAGCTGAGCTGTTGTGACCTTTGACCTTTTGTCCTTCAGGGTCCTCTTCACGTCCCGTCGGGTTGTTTACTGTCGGGTCTTGAGTCGGTGACATCACAGCTGGAGCTGAGCGATGACATCATCGTCCAGGGGCATCGCATTGAGCTGGGGGAGCTGAAGCTGAAGGTGTACACGGTGACGGGAGCGCACGACGACCTGCAGGTGAGAAAACATGAAATATCTGAATGAACACCTTTAATTTGTCGAGTTATATTTCCATCAGTGTTCAGACAAAGAAACATCCGTCGTCAGCTGAGAGTTCTCCACTTGATTCTGGTTGCTATTAGTTACGGTGAAACATGACATCACAGAGGAATGTTGCTGTCTAACAATGAATGAATGCCGTGCTGCTTCACTACATCGTCACTTGTTATTGTTGATGTGAGCGCGCTCCGTGCTGAAACACACACTCATAAAGCCTTCATCAAACAGGAAGTTGGACACACAAACGGTTTTTCAAAATAAAACATGTGATCGTAAAAACAGAGAAGGGAAATTATTTAACTACGTAACATATTTACATATTTAGAAGAACGTAAAGTGTGAAGTCCCGTGGAGAACAGACCAAAACAGGATGTGACATCACAGAGTGAAACATGTTTGAAATATTATCATTTTAAATGTTTGTAGCTTCAAGAATAATCAACATATCTGTCCTCCTCCTCCTCCTCCTCCTCCTCCTCCTCCTCCTCCTCTGCAGGTCTCCTCTGATGACAGCAGTGCCTCCTTCCTCAACCAGAGATGGAGCATCTTCTACAGCAGAACAGGAATCCAGTGAGTCATCATCATCAGCTGAACTTTGACTTTTAAAATCAAGTTAGACTCTAACTCCTCATCTCTCCTCTCTCCTCTCTCCTCTCTCCTCCTCTCCTCCTCTCAGGCCAGAGGAGCTGTGGGTCCGAGGAGAACAGCGCTCCCTCCTGGAGGCCCGTCTCTTCCCCGTCCTCCACCCCAGAGGAGGCACTGTTGGTTTGGACGAAGGTGTCGGCTGGCTGCTCGGCAGAGGCAGCTGTTTGAGGAGGTGGAGGGAGGCGTGGAGGCTGTCTCTGAAGGAAGTGATGTCACTCACGCAGCAGGAGGCGGAGCTGCAGTGGAGGGAGGAGTTACTGTTCTTAGCAGGGAGGAGGAGAGTGAGCGACGCCCTGAGGAGTCGCACCGACGCCTGCCTGCTGCCGTGTTTCAGGGCGGCCGTGCTCGGAGGCCAGCAGGAGGCGCTGCTGGAGACGCTCGACAA
>JADEYK010001365.1:4647500-4672500 GCA_015710095.1 Argyrosomus japonicus | reverse complement strand
ACATACACTGAACATACATTAAACATACACTGAACATACATTAAACATACATTAAACATACTGTACATTAAACATACACTGAACATACATTAAACATACACTGAACATACACTGAACATACATTAAACATACACTGAACATACATTAAACATACATTAAACATACTGTACATTAAACATACACTGAACATACATTAAACATACATTTCAGTAAACCTATGACACAGTAACCGTACGTTAAAACTGACCTGAGACAGATCTAAATTTAAACATGCACAGAGAAATGAAACATTTGTAGTACAATTAAACTGTCTGTGATTATTAAGAAGCTCAACCTGAAAAATGAAATGAAAAAATCTGTACAATAAGTTATATAAATAAAAATACATAATACAGACAGAATGTGTGTGTGATGATTTAAAACATATTTTAATATTTCTATACACAAATGTTTCATTAAATATCTTCTTATGTATTTTTATTTAAATAAAATTAATTTCTAATTGATCTTTCTCATTTATTTACTTTTTTTTTTTTGACTGTTTTTCAGCCTCAACATTGCGTCACGTGCTTTTTGCAGCTTCCTGACGGCGTTTCTCTGGTGGACTACATTTCCCATGAGCAGTTGCGCCCTCCGTCACGTGACCGCCGCCGCGCCTAACGTCACATGCCAACATGGCCGCTGCTGTCTCGAGCGAACATTTCCACAGCTTACAGCTGCTCCTGAAGGTACCGACCCAGTCCGATCTCTGCACGACACATAGAGAACTGTGACGAACGTGTTTGTAGTCTGATGACGTGAGGTTACAAATGTGACGTCAGAAAACACTCTGTCTAAACTATGCAGGAAGAGTACAAGTACACACTGAAAATACTCGAGTACAAGTTAAAATACTGCACCCATTTCATCAGAGTAGTCAGATTACTTCATGTTCAGTCACCTGCTGTCAATGTTTCAGGTTTAATCTGCAGCAGTGCATCATGGTCTATGAAGTCTGTCATGTTTAAGCTCTTTATGATAAATAAAGTTTATTTATCTGGAGGAGGACGTCTTCGTCCATCAGCTGGTCACGTGACGTTCTTGTTGTCGTTGTCTCCTGAGGCTCCGTCTAAAGACGCCGTGCGAGACGTTTGTGTTCAGAGTCACAGAGGGTTGAGTCGACAGCTGACAGAGAGCACAGCGGCCACGTTCAGCATCCCTGCAGCTCAGGCTGCACAGGTAACACACACACACACACACACACACACCTGGATTATAGATATATGATGTCATGAAACATATAAATAAATATAAACACTTTCCCTCCAGCTCGTCCGCTCTCTCCACGTTCTGTCTCATCACGTCGTCTTCTACAACCTCAGCTCTCCAGAGCAGATCCTCGACCTCTTCCCCGAATCCTTCCACTCCAGTCTGAAGAACCTGATCACCAAGATCCTGCTGGAGAACAGGTCAGAGCCCATAAAACTGTGTTCCTGCTGGAGAACAGGTCAGAGCCCATAAAACTGTGATCCTGCTGGAGAACAGGTCAGAGCCCATAAAACTGTGTTCCTGATGGAGAACAGGTCAGAGCCCATAAAACTGTGTTCCTGATGGAGAACAGGTCAGAGCCCATAAAACTGTGATCCTGCTGGAGAACAGGTCAGAGCCCATAAAACTGTGTTCCTGATGGAGAACAGGTCAGAGCCCATAAAACTGTGATCCTGATGGAGAACAGGTCAGAGCCCATAAAACTGTGATCCTGATGGAGAACAGGTCAGAGCCCATAAAACTGTGTTCCTGATGGAGAACAGGTCAGAGCCCATAAAACTGTGTTCCTGATGGAGAACAGGTCAGAGCCCATAAAACTGTGATCCTGATGGAGAACAGGTCAGAGCCCATAAAACTGTGATCCTGATGGAGAACAGGTCAGAGCCCATAAAACTGTGATCCTGATGGAGAACAGGTCAGAGCCCATAAAACTGTGTTCCTGATGGAGAACAGGTCAGAGCCCATAAAACTGTGATCCTGATGGAGAACAGGTCAGAGCCCATAAAACTGTGTTCCTGATGGAGAACAGGTCAGAGCCCATAAAACTGTGATCCTGATGGAGAACAGGTCAGAGCCCATAAAACTGTGTTCCTGATGGAGAACAGGTCTCTTGTGTTGAGCTCCTCAGAGGAAGTTCTTCATAAATTACAGATTTCTGGTGATTCTTCTTCCTATTGGATGTCTGAATATGATGTCACTACAGACTGATGACATCACACGTCTCTCTGATCTTTTTTTCAGTCCAACATGGAGGACAGAAGCTCTCAGTGATCAGAGTGAGTCCAAACCACATTTTATCCACTCCATGCTGAGTGTGTGTGTGTGTGTGTGTGTGTGCGCGTGTTCAGCTTTAAACTAACTGTGTGTGTGTGTGTGTGTGTGTAGTCTCTCTCCCACAGTTGAAGGAGTTGGACTGGAGAGTCGACATGGTGACCGGTTCAGACTCGGTCAGTCGGATGTCCGTCCCGACCTGCCTGGTTCAGCTCAAGGTGAGAACGGACCGGAACCACCGTCAGCGATCAAACCGATAACTAACATTCAGACAACGTTTGATTAATCTGATGTTTGTTCTGTTTCCAGATGGACGACCTGTCGGCGGGCAGCGACTCGGTTTCCGCGGTGACGGTGGAGCTCAGCAGAGAGTCTCTGGACACGATACTGGACGGACTGGGACGCATCAGAGACCAGCTGTCTGTGGTCGCTGGGAAATGAGAGACAGCTGATTGGCTGACTGGTGTGTGATGACATCACAGCCGTGTCAGCGGACAGATGTTGGTGTTTCCTGTCACATGATGTCGTTTGTATGGAAGTCATTGATTAATTAGAAGACAGAAATGCTGTGGTTGATGTTTTTCATTGTTTTGTACATTAAATTAAACATGAAGTCTGAATATTAGAATAACGACCTGTCGTATATTTGAACTCAAACTGCAGATTTGTTTTTTTTACATCCACTCATAAAAATCAACTTTTCTCTTTTTATACGTCAGTTATTCACATTATGTTCAAACAAAATATTTCTGAAACAAAACATTTGATCTCATTTATCAACATTTGAAGTATTAAAGTATCAAACTGTGAAGAACGTCTGTCTTCATACAAATACACAAACTAACTGTGGATGGAGTGTTTGAGCTGGTCACAGACAAGGAGTCATGGTGTCTCTGTTGTTACCACAACGTTACCACAACGTAACCACAACCTTACCACAACGCACCTTCAGACACTTCAGACAGCCTCAAAACAAAGAGCTTCTGTCAGCAAGGATTTATTCAAGTCAGGTCACATGACAGTGAAACGACCAAACGGTGCCACATGAAATATAAAAACATAAACATATAAAACATATATACATATATAAACATAAACATGGTGCAGACAGGACGACATTAAAGTGCACACACATGACAAAATACACAAGAGCTGCATGAAGTGCAGAACAGGTGTGTGTGTGTGTGTGTGTGTGCTACATGTGGATGCACACAGTACACTAGTGAGGTCGTTATCATATATATAGATAAATAATGTGAATTTATGACTTACTCTGAGATGAGTTCGAGTACAAGTACCTCAAACGTACCTTCAGTCTGTGCTTCAGTACTTAGAGTCAGAGTAAATGTACTTAGTTACATCTCAGTGCTGATCAGAGTGAATTTATAATGAAGTTTGTGAATTATCTGATGTTTGTCTATCTGTGAGTAAACTGACGTCATATTTTCTGTATATTTTATTTCATAATTAGTTCAAAACAATCAGCTGATGAACAAACAGGAAGTTTGAGCAGATTATTTCCTGTCAATACTTTGACACGTGGAGGCGAAAACAAATAAAACACAAACAAAAAAAATAATTTTAATTTTATAAATATGAATAAATAAAAACAGCTTTTTAAAAAATATTTTATGTCATATCCGTTCACGTGCTCTCATCTCATAAATCCTACATTTCTGCTGACACGTGAAGGCATCAGGCAATAAATAAACAATAACGGGAAAAAAATTAATAATAATAATTGATAATAAAATTTAAAAAAACAAAAAAACAGATTTTAAAATGTTTTAGAGACACATTAATAACCGTGTTCATGATAAACGTTCTTTAAACGTTATCTAAACGTTGTTTGAACCTTCATAATAAACGTTTATATTCATGTAGGGCTGGAGGAACCAGGTCCCGGAGCGGAGCGGCTCGGTGCAGTGACTCTCTGCGGGGGACGGAGCGTCTCAGACGGGATGGAGCCTGATGGTACCCCGCGGCAGCTCCGCTGATCTCCGGCCGGCCGGTGTTTCGTGTCCGGTCCGCCGGTGAAGATGTCCGTCTCCGGGATGAAGAAGCAGCTCCACAAAGCCAGCCAGGTAACCGGGACGAACCGGGCCGAGCCGGGCTAAACCGGCCTGGTGATTTATTGAATCTACCGGAGGAAGGGGGTCGTTAACGTGCTATGCTCCGGTGTTTTACTGCGACACGAGGCCTGCAGGTCTACCAGGACCGATCATCAGACCCGGACCAGACCCGGGCCAGACCGGGATCCGATCAGATCAGATCATCAAGTCTTTGATTTAATCTGCAGACCTGAAGCTGATCTGAGGTCTGAACTGTCTGTACTACTGTAATACTACTATCAGTACTGCTACTGACTATCAGTACTACCAGCAGCTACTATACGGATCTCACTACGAGTACTACAACTACTACTGCAAGTACTTCCACCACTACTCCTGAAACTGTCACCACTGTACTACACTATACTGTGAATACTACTACAATACTTCACAGTACTGTCACGTTGTTGTTTGTTAGAGACAGTATTACATGAAGTACTGAAGTACATTTGAAATACACAAAGTAAAAATACTAAAAGTACTCCATAGTGTCATCAGTCAGTACTTTACTCAGTTCTTTTACTTCAGTTCTCCTGATACTGTGACCATAGCTCACACAGTTCTACAGTACTACTACAGTACTACTACAGTACTACTACAGTACTGCACAGGTCAGCGGGGATGTTAGGGCTGCTGAGAGAAGCTCACTTCCTGTTACCCTCCATGACGTCTTCACAGTGACCTCATGACCTGCAGCTGTAACTCTGTTGGTTACTTCACCTCCTCAGCACCTCCAAACTGCTCCTGTTAGCCAGCCAGAGCTAAAAATAAAAAATAAAAATACTCGATTACAAACCAAAGTAACTAAGTATTGCATGATTTGAACCACTCTGTTTATTTTATTGGTCCTCTGGTTGGTCCTCTGGTTGATTCTCTGGTTGGTCCTCTGGTTGATTCTCTGGTTGGTCCTCTGGTTGGTCCTCTGGTTGATTCTCTGGTTGGTCCTCTGGTTGGTCCTCTGGTTGGTTCTCTGGTTTATCCTCTGGTTGGTTCTCTGATTGGTCCTCTGGTTGGTTCTCTGGTTTATCCTCTGGTTGGTTCTCTGGTTGTTTCTCTGGTTGGTTCTCTGATTGGTCCTCTGGTTGGTTCTCTGGTTTATCCTCTGGTTGGTTCTCTGGTTGGTTCTCTGGTTTATCCTCTGGTTGGTTCTCTGGTTGGTTCTCTGATTGGTCCTCTGGTTGGTTCTCTGGTTGGTCCTCTGGTTGGTCCGCTGGTTGGTTCTCTGGTTGGTCCTCTGGTTGGTCCTCTGGTTGGTTCTCTGGTTGGTTCTCTGGTTGGTCCTCTGGTTGGTTCTCTGGTTGGTTCTCTGGTTGGTCCTCTGGTTTATCCTCTGGTTGGTTCTCTGGTTGATCCTCTGGCTGGTCCTGTGGTTGGTCTCCTGGTTGGTTCTCTGGTTGGTCCTCTGGTTGGTTCGCTGGTTGGTTCTCTGGTTGGTCCTCTGGTTGGTTCTCTGGTTGGTTCTCTGGTTGGTCCTCTGGTTGGTCCTCTGGTTGGTTCTCTGGTTGGTTCTCTGGTTTATCCTCTGGTTGGTCCTCTGGTTGGTCCTCTGGTTGGTTCTCTGGTTGGTTCTCTGGTTGGTCCTCTGGTTTATCCTCTGGTTGGTCCTCTGGTTGGTCCTCTGGTTGGTTCTCTGGCTGGTCCTCTGGTTGGTTCTCTGGTTGGTTCTCTGGTTGGTCCTCTGGTTTATCCTCTGGTTGGTTCTCTGGTTGGTCCTCTGGTTGGTCCTCTGGTTGGTTCTCTGGTTGGTCCTCTGGTTTATCCTCTGGTTGGTCCTCTGGTTGGTTCTCTGGTTGGTTCTCTGGCTGGTCCTCTGGTTGGTTCTCTGGTTGGTTCTCTGGTTGGTCCTCTGGTTTATCCTCTGGTTGGTCCTCTGGTTGGTCCTCTGGTTGGTCCTCTGGTTGGTTCTCTGGTTGGTCCTCTGGTTGGTCCTCTGGTTGGTCCTCTGGTTGGTTCTCTGGTTGGTCCTCTGGTTTATCCTCTGGTTGGTCCTCTGGTTGGTCCTCTGGTTGGTTCTCTGGTTGGTTCTCTGGTTGGTCCTCTGGTTTATCCTCTGGTTGGTTCTCTGGTTGATCCTCTGGCTGGTCCTGTGGTTGGTCTCCTGGTTGGTTCTCTGGTACTGCATTCAAAATATTGTTCAAGTAAATGTGAAATGTTTATATTTAATCCATAACGATGTTACTGATGTCACTTCCTGCAGCTGCTGAACGAGAGGCTGATGGGAGCTGAAGGAACAAAGATGGACGACGACTTCCTGAAGATGGAGAAGGTAAAAAAACTACAAGAACTACAAGAACACATGTTTTTACTGATTTAATTTGATCTGACTGAACTCCTGTCTGTCTGCCTGTCTGTCTGTCTGTCTGTCTGTCTCTCCACCTGTCTGTCTGTCAGAGTGTGGTAGTGATTCACTCTCTGCTGGTGGAGCTTCTCTCTAAAACTACAGAGTTCCTCCAACCGAATCCAGGTACTGAGAAAAACCACGCTCTCAAACACATCACAGCAGCTTTAATTAAAGTCATGGAGCAGGAAATAAAAACGTTATAAAAATATAAACTTTAATATGCTGATGATCCTTTTTGTGTTTTCACAGCCGGCCGAGCCAGACTGAGCATGCTCAACACGATGTCCAGGATTCGTGGTCAGGGGAAGTGGGTGGGTTACCCGCAGACAGAGGGCATGCTGGGAGATTGCATGGTGCACTACGGCCAGGAGCTCGGAGCCGCCTCTGAATTTGGTATGACGTCAGGTTCAACACCGTTTCCATGGTAACGGGGAGAAATGGAGGGAAAGATGACATTAAACATGAAAACATTAAATATGAAACAGTGAGTTTTAATAATGTTTTTTTTTCTTTTTATGTTCATCTGATTCATCTCCTGCTTCATGTCCTCATTGTTCCTCTGGTTGGTCCTCTGGCTGGTCCTGTGGTTGGTCCTCTGGTTGGTCCTCTGGTTGGTCTTCTGGCTGGTCCTGTGGTTGGTCTTCTGGCTGGTCCTCTGGTTGGTCTTCTGGCTGGTCCTGTGGTTGGTCCTCTGGTTGGTCCTCTGGCTGGTCCTGTGGTTGGTCCTCTGGTTGGTCCTCTGGTTGGTCCTCTGGTTGGTCCTCTGGCTGGTCTTCTGGCTGGTCCTGTGGTTGGTCCTCTGGTTGGTCCTCTGGTTGGTCTTCTGGTTGGTCCTCTGGTTGGTCCTCTGGCTGGTCCTCTGGTTGGTCTTCTGGCTGGTCCTCTGGTTGGTCTTCTGGCTGGTCCTGTGGTTGGTCTTCTGGCTGGTCCTGTGGTTGGTCTTCTGGTTGGTCCTCTGGTTGGTCCTCTGGCTGGTCCTGTGGTTGGTCTTCTGGCTGGTCCTGTGGTTGGTCTTCTGGCTGGTCCTGTGGTTGGTCTTCTGGTTGGTCCTCTGGTTGGTCCTCTGGCTGGTCCTCTGGTTGGTCTTCTGGCTGGTCCTGTGGTTGGTCTTCTGGCTGGTCCTGTGGTTGTTCCTCTGGTGGTTCAGGTGGTGCTCTGTCTGGTGTGGGTGAAGCTCTGCAGCAGGTTGCTCAGGCCAGGGACACTCTGGATGTCAACGTCAAACGCACCTTCATCGACCCCCTGCAGGACCTCCATAACACAGAGCTGAAGGAGATCAGGGTGAGAAGACGCTCGCTGTCCATCAGAACACAGGAATACAAATACAGATGTTAGACCATGAGTGTGTTCCTGATCTGTGCTCTGATTGGTTCCTCAGTACCAGCTGAAGAAGCTGAACGGTCGTCGTCTGGACTTTGACTACAAGAGGAGACGAAGAGGGAAAGTCCCGGCAGAGGAGGTCCGACAGGCCTGGGACAAGTTCACCACGTCCAAAGAGCTGGCAGAGAGGAGCATGTTCATCCTGCTGCAGAACGACGTGAGTCTCAGACAGAAACATTATTATTGTTTATTGTTTGCCATGAGACCTCCGTCATCGTTTGCTCCTGCAGGTCGATCAGCTCAGTCGTCTGGCCGCTCTGGTCACCGCACTGCTCGACTTCCACCGCAACGCCCATCGCATCCTGATGGGTCTCCATGGCAACCTACAGGCAAGGTGAGCCCATGTGCAACACCTGGCACATCTGTCCAGAGAGAAGGCCTCAGCATCACCAGCTGACGTGCAGCAGTGTGATGTTCGACCACGTTCACCAGTTTAGCATGTTAGCATGTCCTCAGGCTCTTCTGCTTCATAAAGTTTGAGATGTTCTGTGAAAACAGGCTGACGGCTGCCAGCAACAAACCGGAGCGACGGTTCCGATCCAAAAAGATCCGAATCAGAAGTGAACACAACGGCAGCATCGGGTTTTACCACCAGCCGTCCATCGCAGGTTTGTCCTGTTTGAATATTATTTACATAAAAAATATTATTTCACCCTCATTACTAATAAATGTTTAATCATGTAACATCTGTGTGTGGCAGGAGAGCCGTTCACCGCGTTACCATCCAGGCCGGGCAGTCCCGTCTCCTGTTACGGTAAGAAAACGACACCACAGTGAAGATGTTATGTTATGATGATGTTTATGATTTATAACTGAACCCTCAGCACACTTTGTTCACATGGAGACTGTACACAGGTATGCGGTGCAGCGACCCTCTGCTGGTTGATGCTGCTGATTATTATTTCTGTCTGTCTGTCTGTCTGTCTGCCTGTCTGTCTGTCTGTCTGCCTGCCTGTCTGTCTCTCTGCCTGTCTGTCTGTCTGCCTGTCTGTCTGTCTGTCTGTCTGTCTGTCTTGGCGTCTCTCGCCCAGCTGACAGTAAGCTGGTCCTGGATCAGCCCTGTTGCCGGGCGATGTACTCCTTCCACCCGAACCAGGAGGGCGAGCTGGACTTCAACGAGGGCGACGTCATCATCCTCACCAATCAGGTCGACACCAACTGGTACGAGGGCACGCTCGGCGACCGATCGGGACTGTTCCCTGTCAACTACGTGGACGTGCTGGTGCCTCTGCCGTTACCATGACGACGTGTGTGTGTTTCCTTTGTGATGATATGCAACTTTTCAGCTTCTTCTTTGCACTTTTTCACGAGCGAATCAGCAGGCGAGGCGTCTGTCCAACAGGAAGGGAAGGCCATAGTTTGTACTGCAGAGCACTTTAGTTCCCGATCACATGATCACGTGTCACACTTTAAAATACGAGCCGCTAAATCTTTAGACTAACGCGTGCGTTTCCCTTTAAGACTTTTAGCTTCATCTCGCACAGAGCTGCTGCTGCCTTCACGGCAGTGCACATCACAGGACAGACGGTTCTGAGCACAGCACACAATAATGTACAGTTTAAATATGACATAATATGGAGTTAGTTTCATTTGACTGTGTGCAGTTTTGTGTTCACATTCTGCATGAGCTTAAAGTTATCGTAACGTGTCGGCACTTTATCTGAAGCTTCATGAGACTCAGGCCAGGAAACGCTGCACGCTTCTTAAAAAACAAAAGATTAATACAAAGATTCATCTGTGAAACACGTGAAATGTTTCTACTGACCCTCACAGCACAGCTTAGCTCTGTTAGCTCCATGGATAGCTCTGTTAGCACGTGGTTAGTGTGTTAGCTCCTTGGTTATATGTTAGCAGTCGGGGCTAACAGAGCGGAGCCATAATGAAAGTAGAATGCACATCAGAGTCTTTAATAGTGTTTGTGCACGCTTTGGTAGATTTACTGTCAGAACTCGACGATCTGTGATTGATTATCGTGAAACACAAACTGAACTGCTCTAGTTAAAGGAACAGTACGACATTTAAGGAAGCTGATGGATCCAAAGTTCACTTCTGTTCGTGTCGTTAAGTAACAAAACTGAACCAAGTTGTTGCAGTGGTGGAAGGAGTACGTAAAAGTACCATTACAACAGTGTAGGAATACTCTGTAAAGTACATTTAAATGATGCAGCTAGCTATAATCGTTAGCTAGCTAGTAAGCTCGTATGAAGTATAAATGGAAAGAGTAAAGTACAAGTACCTCAAATTGTACTTGTACTTTTTATACTTTTGTTGGAGCTTGGCTAGCAGTTTCCCCTCATTTCCAGTCTTTGTGCTAAGCTAGGCTAAACATAACTTCCTGCTATGTTTATGCAGGACGCCAACTTTCTTTTCCTTCGTTGGTTGGGATGGTTAGATTCAGGCAGGACAAACTGAAATCCATCCTCTCACCTGGCTCCTAAAATGTTGGACTGCCCCTTTAAACTAGTTAGTACAGGAAGAACCGCTCTAGTTAATCTAGACTACTGCGCTGTAAAAATACTGCAACAGCTTTAAAATACTGACGAGCGTCTGATTTTACACGATAAATAAATCAATTGACCCTTCATAAGTCCCGCCCCTTTGCTCTGTGCTCCAACTGTGATTGGACAGCACAGAGCAAAAAGAGGCGGAGCATAGGAAGGGTCATTACACATGAATGTAGTGACATGCCGTGTGATTATATATGAATTATAATTATATTTAATTTGATGCAGAGGACAATGACAGAGAGACAGGTAGATTCAGTCTGTCAGCAGACAGACAGGCGGAGGATGATCCTAAAAACGACTGTTTATTTTTATAATATTTATTTATTATATTATATTATTATATTTATTTCTGGTTAAAGTTCATTTAGCGTTACCAAAAAGCTCCGAGGTGTCACAGGGTCTGTGTTCTGTGATTTGATATCTGTGTATTTATTTCAGTCTGAACACACTGAATGTATTTCTGCAATAAACCTGAGGAATGACTGTCACGTCTGAACTTCTTCAACCTGTTCCTTTACAGCTCCGCTGTGTAACACTGCTCGCCCATGTTGAACCGCCCTGTTCCTACAAACCACACACTGGCTGTAGACGGCCGCTGTCCTTTATTCTTCATGCTTTGAACGGGAGGGTGAGGCGAGCGGTATTCAGTTGGTTACAGTCTCCAACTTCACCACTAAATGTCACAAAATCCTGCGCGCTGCACCTTTAAATGACCCCTTTACTGTCTCTGAGCAATCTGACTGAATGACGTCATATTTTCATTTTTATATTATATAAGAGAACAGCTGATGAACAAACTGAAACAATAACTGCAGGAAGTTTGGAGCAGATCATTTCCTGTGAAGATTTCATAACAGACAAGTTTTCTGGTGTTTGTATTCATGGTATTTGTAGTACTTGTTGTAGTTCCTCCTGTCTACAGGATCAAATCAAATCAAATTTTATTTGTATAGCCCAAAGTCACAAAATACATTTTGCCTCTGAGGGCTTTACAATCTGTACAGGGAGTGACACCCTCTGTCCTTACACCCTCTGTCCTTACACCCTCTGTCCTTACACCCTCTGTCCTTAGACCCTCGGTTCGAGTGAGGGAAAAAAAAACTTTTAACAGGAAAAAAGTGGAAGAAACCTCAGGAAGAGCCACAGAGGAGGGATCCCTCTCCCAGGACGGACAGACGTGCAATAGATGTCACGTGTACAGTCAACAAGTCAACAGAAACATTTTGTACAATTACAATGAGAGACACAGATGCACAGCAGCAGCAAATCATTAACTAAGGTACTATAAACTGTAATGGAGATCTGGTAACATTAATGACAGTAATAATATATGTAGTGGACGTCATGCAGGACCACAGCAGCAGTCACGATCCACGAGAACCTGCTGGACGAGAGAGCACAGAAACTCCGGGAAGAAGTTTAGTTAGTAACATGCATTAATCTGTCTGTCTGTCTGCTTGTCTGTCTGTCTGCCTGTCTGTCTGCCTGTCTGTCTGTCTGCTTGTCTGTCTGTCTGTCTGCCTGTCTGTCTGTCTGCTTGTCTGTCTGTCTGTCTGCCTGCCTGTCTGTCTGTCTGTCTGTCTGTCTGTCTGTCTGTCTGTCTGTCTGTCTGTCTGTCTGCCTGCCTGTCTGTCTGTCTGTCTGTCTGTCTGTCTGCCTGTCTGTCTGTCTGCCTGTCTGTCTGTCTGTCTGCCTGCCTGTCTGTCTGTCTGTCTGTCTGCCTGCCTGTCTGTCTGCCTGTCTGTCTGCCTGCCTGTCTGCCTGTCTGTCTGTCTGCCTGTCTGTCTGCCTGTCTGTCTGCCTGCCTGTCTGTCTGTCTGTCCGCAGCAGCGTGTGTCTTGTTGTAGTTCCTCCTCCGGCCGGCAGAGTGCGCAGCCGCAGCAGTCTGTTTCTGTCTTAACTTCCGTCAGTGGATTTAAACTTCCACCGGAAGTCTGCTCGTCCTCTTCTACCAGGCCGATCCAACATGGTGGGTGATTCTTTCTGTTGACCTGCTCTATCTGCATCAATCTTCCTGTTTTAGCGGGTTATTCTGCGCGCTGACTCCATCCACAGACACCGGACAGTTTAATGTTCGCCATCACGGCGGTATTGACGTTAGATGACACGAACCGAACCTTTAATTTGTGGTTCTGTGTCGGTGAGCTGCGGCTAACGGAGGGAGCGCAGCGGGGCTGAATGAGCTGCGGGCTCGTGCTCGTGTTTTAACGGGATTGTTGGACGGTGATGACGTGATTAAACGCCGGTGTTCAGTGTGTTTGAACGGCGGGAGAAACGGTTAAATCACGAACCGTCTGTTAGCTTCAGAGGCTAAAGCGGGAGCTAGCATCTCCGCCGTGAACGCAGCTTAGCATCGCTGCTAACCGGAGGCTAACCCGTCGAGCAGAGCTCCATTTAAAACGTGTTCACCTGTCCGACAGGTGTGTGAGCTGACAGCAGGGCACGAGCTGAGGGGGAGGTGTCAGCTGCTCGTGCTCTATCTATAACTGTATTTAATGTTGATGAACTAAGAAAGGCTGTTATATGTCTGAATGTAGCTGTTTCCATGGTAACATGTGACCCTGTGTGTGTGTGTGTGTGTGTGTGTGTGTGTCCTTCCTGCAGGGACGAGTCAGGACCAAGACGGTGAAAAAGGCCGCCAGGGTCATCATCGAGAAATACTACACCCGTCTGGGCAGCGACTTCCACACCAACAAGAGAGTGTGCGAGGAGATCGCCATCATCCCCAGCAAGAAGCTCCGCAACAAGATCGCCGGGTGAGTTCACGCCACGCCGAGGACGAGCGTCCGCCGCCGCCGCCACCCTGTATCGAAAGTGATCATGGCGTCCTCGTCGTCAGGTCATTGATAGTACAGGAAGATGAAGCTGAGAGCCTTTCCCGTGTTTGAAGGACTTCCTGTTCCTCTCAGACCCTGGCGCTCTCACACACGCTAAACACGCCAGGCAGACGTGTTCGTCTGTGACCTGAAGCGTGTCATGCACACGCGATGTAATCACTTCCTGTTTGATGGCAAATTGATGCCGTGTATGTGTGTCCTCCGTGTGTGTGTCCTCCGTGTGTGTGTCCTCCGTGTGTGTGTCCTCCGTGTGTGTGTCCTCCGTGTGTGTGTCCTCCGTGTGTGTGTCCTCCGTGTCGACGTGTGTGTGTGTGTGTCCCGTTTGTGTGTGTCCTCCGTGTGTGTGTCCTCCGTGTGTGTGTCCTCCGTGTGTGTGTCCTCCGTGTGTGTGTCCTCCGTGTCAACGTGTATGTGCGTGTCCTCCGCGTCGACGTGTGTGTGTCCTCTGTGTCGGCGTGTGTGTGTCCTCCGTGTCGACGTGTGTGTGTCCTCTGTGTCGGCGTGTTTGTTGACGTGTTCTGTGGCGTGTGCTGCAGGTATGTGACACATCTGATGAAGAGGATCCAGAGGGGTCCGGTCAGAGGAATCTCCATCAAACTGCAGGAGGAGGAGAGAGAGAGGAGGGACAACTACGTACCAGAGGTCAGTGAACGCACCACCACACTGTCACAGAGCACCTGAACGCGTCCTGGTGCTGGTTCTGGTTCTGATTGGTTGAATGGCTGCTGTAAGCTGACATGTGTTGTTGTTGTGTTGGCAGAATAACGTATTTAAAACGTTCTGACGTGTGTTTGGTTCCATCATGGCGGCAGATTTAACGTGTTCGCTCCTCAGCTGCTCTGAGATCTGTGTGTGTGAGCGTGTGTGTGTGTGTGTGTGTGAGCGCGCACCTGAAGCTTAAACTGAACCCAGGTGACCTTTGACCTCTTTAGTATCTGTCACGTAGATGAATCATTTTGTTGTGACTCGACGACTCTAACACGATGACACACAGCTCACACAGTTTATACACGTTTCAATCATTCATGTAGCAGCGTGCTGAAATATATTTCACAGGAAGTGATGTCATCCTCATCAGTCCAGTCTCAGAGACTGATGTCAGATGTAAAGATGTGACCGACCAATCAGTGTTCACCCGTCAGCGTGACAGACGACAGACTTTAACGAGCTCGTTAACTCGTACTGTCGTGTCCGTCTCCACCCTGTATCGAAAGTGATCATGGCGTCCTCGTCGTCAGGTCATTGATAGTACAGGAAGATGAAGCTGAGAGCCTTTCCCGTGTTTGAAGGACTTCCTGTTCCTCTCAGACCCTGGCGCTCTCACACAAACCATGACTCGTCATTTATTTTCAGTTTTAATGTTTGTCTGAATATTTACATTAACTCTAACGAGGACGACACAGTGAGGTTGTCTGGTGTCACGCTGAGGTCAAAGGTCGTCATCATTGAACTGATGCATTAAACATGATGATGTAACCACTTCCTGTGTTCACCTGTCAGGTGTCCGCTCTGGACCAGGAGCTGATTGAAGTTGATCCCGACACCAAGGAGATGCTGAAGCTGCTGGTGAGTTTACAGAGTACAGTACTCAAGTACTCGAGTATTTCAATGTTACGCTATGATACACTTCAACTGAATCTGACAGAGCTGCAACGGTCAGGCCGTTAGAGGTTAAGTCGGGACTAAAAGTGGCCGTTAGGGGTTCAGTCGGGACTAAAAGAGTCCGTCAGGGGTTAAGTCGGGACTAAAAGAGTCCGTTAGGGGTCAAGTCGGGACTAAAAGAGTCCGTTAGGGGTCAAGTCGGGACTAAAAGAGTCCGTTAGGGGTTAAGTCGGGACTAAAAGTCCGTTAGGGGGTTAAGTCGGGACTAAAAGTCCGTTAGGGGGTTAAGTCGGGACTAAAAGAGTCCGTTCGGGGGTTAAGTCGGGACTAAAAGTCCGTTAGGGGTTAAGTCGGGACTAAAAGTCCGTTAGGGGTTAAGTCGGGACTAAAAGTCCGTTAGGGGGTTAAGTCGGGACTAAAAGTCCGTTAGGGGTTAAGTCGGGACTAAAAGTCCGTTAGGGGGTTAAGTCGGGACTAAAAGTCCGTTAGGGGTTAAGTCGGGACTAAAAGAGTCCGTTAGGGGTTAAGTCGGGACTAAAAGAGTCCGTTAGGGGTTAAGTCGGGACTAAAAGAGTCCGTTAGGGGTTAAGTCGGGACTAAAAGAGTCCGTTAGGGGTTAAGTCGGGACTAAAAGAGTCCGTTAGGGGTTAAGTCGGGACTAAAAGTCCGTTAGGGGTTAAGTCGGGACTAAAAGTCCGTTAGGGGTTAAGTCGGGACTAAAAGTCTGTTCGGGGTTAAGTCGGGACTAAAACCTTCAGGCTGGAGTGTAATGCTCTTTGAAGTCGTGTTGGACACTTGAGATTCGTTAACGATGTGACGCTCAAGATCAAACGCTGACATAACGAGCTGCTTCGTGGTGCGTTCACTGACACTGTAAGATCAAAGACGTTTGATTGTTCAGGCTGAAGTTTGTTCAGTTAATTATGTTTAATTAAAGTTTAACGTGTCATTTACAGTTAAATTGATAACTTATTATTCATGAGTGGATCAGTGATGCTGGTTGCAGCTCTGCTCGGCGTTGACGTGTTTCCTGTATCGAAAGTGATCATGGCGTCCTCGTCGTCAGGTCATTGATAGTACAGGAAGACGAAGCTGAGAGCCTTTCCCGTGTTTGAAGGACTTCCTGTTCCTCTCAGACCCTGGCGCTCTCACACACTTTCTTCTCTTTAAACGTGTCCTCGCGGATGTCTCACCTGTCGTGGTCTCACCTGTCCTTCTGTTGTCTTCAGGACTTTGGCAGTCTGTCCAACCTGCAGGTCACCCAGCCCACCGTCGGCATGAACTTCAAGCAGCCCCGAGGAGTCTAAACGTCTGTAAAGTATCTTTAATAAAACCCTTTGGGACAAAAACAAACGTGCTGTGCCGACTCGTGATTTCAACGTGTGAAGTGATCGTAATAATGAAGCGAGTCATTGATCAGTGATCAGGACTCAGACAGAACATCTGATGAAATGAAGTATTTAACTTAAACCAGTGACACGACGAGTTCAGGTCGACTCCACGTGGAGACTGAAGTTTGTTTTTGTCAGTTTGTTCAGGAAAAATTCATCCAGCGTTCTGTGAAAAAGAAAAACCTGAGAACTTTTGTCACGTGCAGAAACAAATCGATCGCAGCTCGTCTGACGGTGACGAGCACAGACAGTTTCCAGCGTTGAGACGAGCTGTGACCGTTTGACTGTCTGAATTTGAGCCTGTAACTGCTGTCCAATCAACAGCCTCCGCGCTGTTAGATCTTCAGTCTGCACTAAAAGTAATTTGATTACAATGAAAACAAATGTGAATCTGTGAGTATCTGCTGTGAGGACAAAGAGTCAAATATCTGTGAGGAGGTCCATGCAGGACCGGCTGCTGCTCCGGCTTCATGTACAGAGAGGTCCAGGTTCAGGTCTGTCCAGGTTCAGGTCCAGGTCTGTCCCTGCTCCTGAGGAAAGGTCGATCGAAGACCAGCAGACTGAAGTGAGGAGGGGACGACTGAGTCCGGATCACAGAGGACGTCGAGGCTGCTGCTGATGTGAGGTACTTCTTCTACACGTCAGACTGTGCTCAGTACTTCACATTTATACAGACTCATTAATAAAATATAATTATGGTTTATTATTTAATGACATTAACAGGAAGTAAAATCTAAGTGAAGGAGTCCGGTTTGTATTGAACGTGTCCGACTGCAGGATCGGGTTTTGTCCTGCAGGTGGAGCTACAACATTATTGTCCACCTGATGGAGGCGCTGCAGCAGCTGACGGTCACTGTTTGTGTTTGTAGTGGCCATTTGTCCATAAAAAACAAATTAATCTTTAAACCAAGCAAAATCAAAAGGCCACTGATGCACCGTGGGAATGTGGTTTAACGCAGGCAAAAGAAGATGAATGTCCGAGCTGAATCCTTGCGTTTTGTGATGATTTATTTCAAAATAATAAAACAAACAAAAGAACAAAGAAAATCATGGCCGCTGCTGCCTCCTTTGTCCTGGTAAAAAACCATAGGCCCACCCAGATGCATGCTGGTACTCAAGGTGCCTACCTACCTAAATAAACTCACGTGCACAGTGTGGTCCATTTACCAAAAAATAAATAAATAAACCAAAATACTAACCATGCAAATCTACATATACTAAACAAATAACTAACAAAGAATATTAGCAAAAAATCTAATCTAAATAAAACAAACACTTAAGTTAATCAAACAAAGTTACTCATAATTAGCAAATTAAATTTACAACTAGGACTAACTTTACAAATAGCTCCTACAGTGTTCATTAAATCTGCAATGACTTCCTGTTTAGAAAAGATTTGACACAACCTGTGTCGGCCAATCAACACGTTTTATTCCTGATAATCTGAAGCTCGAATCTGATTGGACGAGTCGATCATGAGTGCTGATATAGAGAATAACTACACCTTGAACGACATGCATGACTCTGCTTTAACATTAAAGCAACTGATTTTGGTGAAACTGGATCATATTTTATGGAGAAAATGTTTTCTGGTTTTCCCTCTGTTTGTACATCAGCTACTGACTGAGACTACTGCCACATTACCATGGGAACTGAAGCGCAGTGTTTTCACCAGTCTGTGTGCATGTGAGTCATGCATGTCGTTAAGTTACGTTAACGTTACTCATCTCAGTGCTTGCTGCATCCTCCCGTTAGAACGTGGTTACCATAGTAACTGCCCTGTTTCCTGCAGCACAGCGTGCTGATATTGAGAATAACGGCACGTCTGATGTTTCTTTATTATCCTGCGATGTTGAAACATTCGAAGTGTTCGTGCTGACGATGATTTAAGAACAAAGAGGAGTCGTTTGGAAAAAAGCATCAAGAACTCTTTAATACGACACAAACAGGAAGTGGTCATGAAGGTTTATTCCTCTATAATCTACGTCACATGTTGAATATTTGGTAAATAAACTCTGGCCGTGTCGTCGTCGGGCTCATAAGCACTTCAGCAGGAAGAAGTTACAGAAAGCTCCTCGAGGACAGTCGCACATCTTCCCGATGCGAGATCCTTTCCTGACGGCACAGTGCTCGCCGAGGTCACACTGACAACAGGAAGTACAACAGGAAGTTACACACGGAGAATATTTAAACAACAAACAGCTGATTGTGTCTGAGCGGCAGAATTTAAGTTACTTCAATGCAGCTCTGAGGATTCTAATTAATGATGCGTTCAAGTGTCCAGCCCGTCCAGTCAGTGTTGACGGAGCAGTGCCTCCATGTACCAGGATGCATTGCGTGTGAGCTTCTGAAGACCACTGAGCTAAGCTAAGCTAGCATCCATCATTAGTTATTAATCTGAATTAAATACAGTGAAGTACCGCTGAGCTGTAGTGGAGTAAAAGTTACTTTCAGCAAATGAAAAAAAAATAAAGCAAAAAAATCTAAAATATTTGATTAAAATAATCTACAACTTTAAATCCTGTGTGTGTGTGTGTGTGTGTGTGTGTGTGAGTGAGAGACTCACAGAGGGGACCTGTCCATATTTCTTCTCCCATGGATTAATCCTCTTGGTCTGAAGTTTCTCCAGAACTTCATGCAGAGCGCCGAGCTGAACACACACACACACACACACACACACACACACACACACACAATCAGCTGTTTGTTCATGCAGACAGTAGCAGAGCTGGAAAGTAACTGAGTACATTTACTTGAGTACTAAAGTAATGTAACTGAATACATATCTGACGTTCTTCCTGACACACATCATAAATATTAATATACAGAAAATGTATGAATTAAATCAAAGCCAGTCGACTGTTTGTACGTTCAGATATATTAAAAATATGAAATAAATATTTAAATACAGTGCACTGAATAAAAAATCTGTTCTTTAATTAATAATAATCTCATAATTTAATAATCTGTGGATCCAAACAAACACTGAATATTAAAGCTTAATATTAATTTGTCACTAAAGACTTCTTTAAATTAGAATGAGACTTTATCTGAATGATTTTTGTTATTTTATTATTTATGAATAATAATAATTAATTAAACTTCAGTCAATGACACAAACATACATTCATTAATCTAAACATTTCTCGTCATTGATCCTCTGATTATTGTTTGTTTGGATTTGATTAATTTAATGACGTGTAATTATTTTCAGACAAACAGCTGATGACTTAACGTGTTTCTGTTTAATTAATCTGCTGATTATTTCATTGATGACTGATTTTATATCTTCAGATCTCTGATCAACAAACCAAAACACACAAACGTGATCACTTTATAACGATATTAATATAAATAATAATTAATGACAAGTTAACAGTCGTATAACGAGTGGCTGATTAATCATTAATCTGCATAATTACACAATATTTACATATTTACGTACATCTGCGTTTTTGTTAGTGAAGATCAAATGACTTCATTTAGATTACTGACTGGAACATTAATTAATGATTGTACTGTGAGATTTTACATAACATGAAAATATAATAATACATTTAGTTAATATAAAATATAATATTTAAATGAAAGCTGATTTAATTATCTAAAGAGCTGCTGACTGGCTAATTAACTGCTGATTTTTACAGCTCTAATTAATTTAATTAAACACTGTCATTATCTCTCTTCATGGACATAAACAACTCATGAAGTGTCCGTGAACGCACCAGCCTGTTGGAGTTGGAGTAGCGGTAGTCTTGAACGTCTCTCTCGTCCCTCTCGGCTTCCGTCCTTCCCGTCGGGCAGAGCGCGGACAGCAGCGCCGCGCACAGCACAGCTCGCGCCCACATGATGCGTGAAACCGGAGAACAAAAGAGTCCGCGTGCAGCTTCCTGTCCGCTCCAGGTGTCTGCCACGCGCTGCCCGCTGCGCGCGGGATGTTTGGATGAGACGCCCCGCCCCCTCCAGCCTCCGCACGACGTCACGGGTATGACGTAGGCGGGCTCCTAATTGTCTCATATTACTGGAAGATTATTTATTCATTCACAGTCCCTTCAAAATAAAGGTACAAAATGATTTAATTTCAAAATAAATAAAATATAAACGAGCATAATGAAAGTCTGAGTGACGTGACGGTCTGATGATTGAAGCAGCCTTGGACCTCATCAGAGGCTCAGTCCAAACCTTTCTCAGAGTTTGAAGGACGACAGCAGAGACTCATCAAAGTTGGCTGCAGATGAGCTTTATTATCTTCACAGACAAACAAAGTTTTACTGCATTTTAAAAAAAGTCTTTTTAATAATTACTGTAGCAATCATCACAAACTTTTCTGCTGCAATACAATTGTCATCAAAGTTGATTAAAACATGTTTACAGTCTTTAAATCAACTCCAGATGAATCAGAAGTTAAACCATGGTGCTCATACTCATGAAGTGATTTACACTTTGTGCTCTTCATCATAGAAGTCAAACCACATATGTCAAACTTCAAATCAACTGCAGATCAAACTTATTCTATGGAAACACACACTTTGTCTAACCTGCTACATAAATGCATCAAATGTGACAGAACACAACATTTCCAAACGCTTTGCCTCTGACAGTTTACAACAGAAACAGAGAAACACATGACAGATTACAAAGGACACAAACTCTGAGCAGAGAACTTCACATCAAATCTCTTTAACACTTTACACCAACAAACAAATCCATCAGCGTCAAGTTCTGGTGCCGTGCCATTGTTCTGAAAAATGTCCCATTGGGCCGACAGCCCGTTCTCCTTAAAACAAACGGCCTGATGTGAAAACAGCAGCCTGGTATAACTGATGTCACATATTGAACTGATGGAACGTTACATAACTGACCTTACGTAGGTAACTGAACGACCCAACTATCAGACTTATTGTGACCTTTAAACCTAAAAAGGACCACCGTGTTTATTATCGTTACCGTGACGACAGAGGTCAACATTTGAACATTGTTAGTTTGTTCTCTGAATGTTTGATCATCACCATCATCTTCATCATCATCATCATCACCATCATCATCATCTCTGTTGTTCTACAGTCACAGACACCTTCACAGGTGAAATCTTCAGTTCACCATCAGTGTTAAAGTATGGAAACATCTTGTCAGTGAAAGTGTGTGTGAAGGTGTGTATGTGTGTGTTAGTATCAGGATCAGAGAACGACAGTTTTCCTCTGTTCATGTCCAGATTCACTCTGATCCTCTGGAACGCCTTCTGGATGTTGAGAACAGTGTTTGGATCTGATGGGGAGCGTGTTCTGTATTGACCTAAACAGAACTGTATTCTCCATGATCCAGAGTCTATGTCTTCCTTCCTCTGTTCAGACTCTGCTAACACACCCAGTTCCCACCATGCACTGTCTCCAACCTCGACATCCCAGCTGTGAGTCCCTGAGTTAAAGCCCTCAGAGCCCAGAACAGAGCAGTAACCATCAATCCTCTCTGGATTGTCAGGAAGCTGCTGTTCCTCTTCTTCTTCTCTCACACTGGTCAGATCTTCAGACAGGATCAGGTTTGGACCAGCAGTGTTTGGATCCAGAACCACAGGAGTGTAGGAGACCATGTCCTTCATCTTGTTCCAGATGTTGAAGGTCAGGTTGCCCAGGTGTTTGGCCTCGTCTATCAGAGCTCCTGAGGGCAGCTGTGGATCATCCAGCAGGGGGCGCTGCTGGACTCTTTGCACTGCAGCCTTGTAGTTGTGCAGGAATGAGACGTCTTCAGCTCTCAGCTCGTCCTCTGTGGCTCTGACGGTGTCTGAAAGAGCTGCTATCTCTCTGCTCAGAGCCTCCATCTTCTCCTTCATCATCTGACTCTTCTGCTCCTCTTCCTCCCTCAGTGCAGCCATCCTGGCCTCCTCTTCCTCTTCTAGAAACTGGTGAAGCTTCTTAAACTGATCCTTAATCCGCCTCTCTGTGCGTCGGGCCTGGACCTTCATGTGTTCTGCTGTTTGATCAAACTTCACTTTAGCTCTTTCAAAGATCTTCAGTTTCTCCTTCAAAGGTTTCAGAGATTTCTGGAGCTCCTCTCTGTGATCCTGTGCAGCTTCATCGATGGGTCTGAATCTGTGGTCGGTGTGTTTCTCTGAATCTCTGCAGACGACACACACCGGCTGTTGATGGTCCAGACAGAAGAGTTTGAGTTTCTCAGAGTGCAGACTGCAGAGAGCCTCTGAAGATCTCTGATCTCTCTCCTGTAAGAAGGTCTCACAAAGGTTCTTCAACACCAGACTGATTGGTGGTCGTTCCATTGAAGATCTTCTCTTACAGAGTGGACAGTCGTGGACTTGCTTGTCGGTCCACCAGCTCTGCACACAGACTTTACAGAAGCTGTGGCTACATGACAGGATGACAGGATCTTTAAAGATGTCATGGCAGACAGAACAGCAGAGATCTTCCTCTAATCTGGAAGCCATTTAGTCTCTGAGTGCAGCTGAAAACACAGCACACAGCAGCTCCCTCAAACTTACTTTCACTTTCAGTCTTTGCTCTCGTCAAACTCTTGTTCAGTTTGTGGATTCAGCAGCTGCTTGAAGTGCTCGTATTCCCAGTGTTCCCAGTGTTCCCAGTGTTCCCAGTGTTCCCAGTGTTCCCTCCTGGAGCTGTCCTGTCTCAGTGGTGGTTTTGGTCTGAAGTTGAATCTTAGCGTCTCTCTCTCTGTGTCTCTGTCAGTGAACCACAGTCACATCCTGTTTCCTGTTTCCTGTTTTGTGACTGATGAGTCATGTGAGGGGGCGGAGCTTCTTCAAGGCAGGAACACAGTTGTCTGAACACTCAGCTGTGTCTCCTGACAGACTCGACTCTCAGATCAACTCCACCCTCTTCCTGGAGGAGCTGACACCCTCCACAGCGCCGCCCTGGTGTCTCAGAAGGGCATCACCCTGATCATCAACACAACAATGGTGTTGAAGGTGCTGGAGAAATCAAAGAACATGATTCTCACAGCACCGCTCTCCTTGTCCAGATGAGAGTGAGCCCTGTGTAGCAGATAGAGGATGGCATCCTCCACCTTCTCCTGGTATCCAGACTGCAGTGGATCCTGTGCGTGGTGGACCTGGAGTCTGAGGAGATGGAGCAGCAGCCGTTCAAAGGTCTTCATGATGTGGGATGTTAGTGCTACTGGCCTGAAGTCACCCGGCTCCCTGGGGTGTTTTAAGGAACACTGAGAGCACTGGGACCGTCCCAGCAGCAGACTCAGGTTGAAGACGTGCTGGAGCAGCTTGAGGCCTTGAGCATCCTTGGACACATTTTGTCCAGGCCTGCTGCTTTCCTTGAACGGAGTCTCCTCAGCTCTCTGCTCACCTGATCCTTGGTGGTGGTGAAGGGAAGGGGGGTTGGACTGTCCATGGTGGTGGGTAGGGGGGATCTGCAGTCTGAGGTGGTGATGGACGTGGTGGGGGTGTGAAGGAGTATCAAACCTGTTAAAAAACAGGTTTAGTTCTCCCAGCATCCCTCTCTTCTGTGCTGTTGCCCTTCTTCTTCTTGCAGCCTGTGATGGTCATCCAGACCTCCCTCATGTTCTGCTGCAGCTTCTGTTCCACCTTCCTTCTGTGCTCCTTCTTTGCCTCCCTCAGCTGGACCTTGAGTTCCCCCTGCACGTGCTTCAGCTCGTCTCTGTCACCGTCCTTGAATGCCCTTACATCCATACAGAAGTTCAGGTGGTCAGTGGTGCAGTAGGTGACCCCCTCGATGTCCTCACCATGTGGTTCCTGCAGGACGCTCCAGTCAGTGGATTCAAAGCAGTCTCTCAGAACCTCCACCGCCTCAGGAGACATTTCCTGAAGGAGCGTGTGGTTGTGGACTGTCCAAGTGCCCCTGGTTGCACCATCTGCTGTTGATAAACAATGTGAGTCCTCCACCTCTGTGTTTGCCTCTGCGTCGTGAATCCAGGTAAACCCACGTTAGCGTCCGGAGTGTTCTGAAGTTTCAGAGAGACACTCCCTGAATGTCCTGTCCGTCCTCACAGGGGCAGCCAGCTCGTCCGTTCACATCCCCATGATTATAGATCACAGGGCTCGAACTTACAACTGCTAACATTAGCTACTGTCACTCAATGGAAAGATTGCTAAGTGAACCGCTAACTGTGGTTAGCTCGGTATCCACGTCTGTTGTTAACTCAAAGATGTGAACACTTCTGATAGTTTGTTCAGCCGTGGTTGAAATGTAGCTTCCTGTTTGTGCTGACATTGATCCACAGAGAAACAGACTACTTATGGATGAAGTGATCAGCGTTCATAAACGTCCTCCCGCCTGAAGACGAGCTGATTATTTCAGTGTGGAGAGGCGAAACTTAAAGAAGCGGACGAGACACTCCTGAATATATTTCCCTCCCTGCAGTGTTTCTATTTATACTTCATATCAGTGTGGAGGGATGAAGGTATTAATGTCTGCAACCATCATATAAAGTCAACTTAAACCCTCCTGACACACACAGAGCAGCAGCTGCATCCACAAATCCTCCGTCTGTCCGTCTGATGGCAAACAAACAGGACGGACAGACGGAGGTCAAACCT
>JADEYK010001365.1:4605000-4642500 GCA_015710095.1 Argyrosomus japonicus | reverse complement strand
CCTGCAGGAGACACGGGACACGTGGAGGGAGGTGAAACTCTGTTAAAGGTGTGTGCATCAGATGTGTGTGTGTGTGTGTGCGTGTGCGTGTGCGTGAAGTGAAGTGAACGTGTCAGCAACCTTGTCGAGAGACACGTGACTCTTCTTCAGCTGCAGGACTTCGGCCAGGTACCGAACCAGCTCGGCGTTTGCTTCTCCGTCTGTCGGAGGCGCTGCGATGGAAACTCCCACCGTCTCTGAGCCGACGTCTGTGAGGGCAGCAGAGGTCAAAGGTCAGGAGGTCAAAGGTCAGGAGGTCATCATGACAGCAGCCACGTCATCAGGAACACGTATGAAGGAAGGAAACCTGTGATGGCGCTGTGTTTGGAGCCCGGCTTGGCGTGCACCGCTACGACAACAGCACCGCTTTTATCTCGAGACACCGGACACGACGCGTCAGCCTCTGCTGCCCCGCCGGCCGGACGCCCCTTCACCTGAGACACAGGTAGAGTTAGTTACACAAGTCTGATTGGACGATACACAAAAAATCATAAAGGTGAACCTGGACCACTCACACACCTGTCAAACATCAAATTCAAGGACTTTTCAAGGACTTTCCAGGCTGAATTCCCTTAAATTCAAGCACCCAACATGGCGTCATGACATGTTTGTTTACCTGCTGGAGTTTTAACATTATGACGTCATAATCTGTTTGATGATTATATTCCGGATTATTAATTATCAGACAAACTCGAGTACTCGAGTAAAAGTACTTAGTTACTTTCACATGTAACTGAATAAAACAAACTCACCGTTTTCTCTTTTTTCGGCATTTTTCTGTTTGTGGAGAAACTTCTCGTTAACCGGGGAACACCGGGCAGAGCAGGCGGGCCGCACCGGGACAGGTGGACGGTTAACCGGGGAACACCGGGCAGAGCAGGCGGGCCGCACCGGGACAGGTGGACGGTTAACCGGGGAACACCGGGCAGAGCAGGCGGGCCGCACCGGGACAGGTGGACGGTTAACCGGGGAACACCGGGCAGAGCAGGCGGGCCGCACCGGGACAGGTGGACGGTTAACCGGGGAACACCGGGCAGAGCAGGCGGGCCGCAACGGGACAGGTGGACGGTTAACCGGGGAACACCGGGCAGAGCAGGCGGGCCGCACCGGGACAGGTGGACGGTTAACCGGGGAACACCGGGCAGAGCAGGCGGGCCGCAACGGGACAGGTGGACGGTTAACGGGCGGCTGAACACCGGGACGACGTCAGAGAAACGGTTTAACGTCACAACGTCGACTGACCGGAAATATTTAAACGTGAAAAAAGGAGTTAGAGAGAAAAAAGCCCGCGAAAACATTCACCTGCTAACTGTTAGCCTGTTAGCATCTATTTGCTGCTGTCAGTTAGCTCGTTAGCAGCAGAAATGCTAGCAATGTAAACATCGTGATTTCCGCTTTTCAAAATAAAGGCTTCCGGTCTTCTTCAAAGTAAAAGCCTTCATGACAAACATTACAACGATTTCTTTCTCAGTTTTCAGTTAAAACTTCTGAAGTTCTGATCAAATTATATAGAAATAAAATAAAACTTACAGACAATTAATAAACAGGGTCAAAGTGTCGCTTTTATTGTTTTCTTTCTGTGTCACGTTCATCTTCTTCCCTCTGAGAACATTTCACAGAAACACACCTTTAAAATCTTTAAATGTTTAAATGTTTAAAATCTTTAAATGTTTCAATGTTTAAATCTTTAAAATCTTTAAATGTTTAAATCTTTAAAATCTTTAAATGTTTCAATGTTTAAAATCTTTAAAATCTTTAAATGTTTCAATGTTTAAAATCTTTAAAATCTTTAAATGTTTCAATGTTTAAATCTTTAAAATCTTTAAATGTTTCAATGTTTAAAATCTTTAAAATCTTTAAATGTTTCAATGTTTAAATCTTTAAAATCTTTAAATGTTTCAATGTTTCCAGTCTCTGTTGTTTTTGTATTTAAATCATGTGAAGAAGGACAGAACCTGCAGAACAATCCTGTGGTAAACGTCCAGAAATACCACACAAGTTTAGGACCCCAAACACACCACAGCAAAGTATTTTAGGAGTATGAAGAACTGATACCAAACATCGTCCTCCTCGTCCTCTTGTCCTCTTGTTGTCCTCTTGTTGTCCTCTCCTCGTCCTCTTGTCCTCTTGTTGTCCTCTTGTTGTCCTCTCCTTGTCCTCTTGTCCTCTTGTTGTCCTCTTGTTGTCCTCTCCTCGTCCTCTTGTCCTCTTGTTGTCCTCTTGTTGTCCTCTTGTTGTCCTCTCCTTGTCCTCTTGTTGTCCTCTTGTTGTCCTCTCCTTGTCCTCTTGTCCTCTCCTCGTCCTCTTGTCCTCTTGTTGTCCTCTCCTTGTCCTCTTGTTGTCCTCTCCTTGTCCTCTTGTCCTCTCCTCATCCTCTTGTCCTCTCCTTGTCTTCTCATCGTCCTCTTGTCCTCTCCTCGTCCTCTTGTCCTCTCCTTGTCCTCTCCTCGTCCTCTTGTCCTCTCCTCGTCCTCTTGTCCTCTCCTTGTCTTCTCATCGTCCTCTTGTCCTCTTGTTGTCCTCTCCTTGTCCTCTTGTCCTCTCCTCGTCCTCTTGTCCTCTCCTTGTCTTCTCATCGTCCTCTTGTCCTCTCCTCGTCCTCTTGTCCTCTCCTTGTCTTCTCATCGTCCTCTTGTCCTCTCCTCGTCCTCTTGTCCTCTCCTTGTCTTCTCATCGTCCTCTTGTCCTCTCCTCGTCCTCTTGTCCTCTCCTTGTCTTCTCATCGTCCTCTTGTCCTCTTGTTCTGAAGGCTTCACGACGGAGCGGGTGTCTTGGCCAGATCCAGCCACCAGGGGGCTCTGTCGCGCTTGATTGGGCAGAGTGCCGCTGTTGTTGGAGTGAGAAGGAGAGACTGTAGACGGTGAGACCCATAGACATATATACATATATACATATATACATATGTATATATGTATATATGTATATATGTCTATGGTGAGACCTGTGTATAGCCAGCAGTAGAAGTTGTGCTGATACGTTGTAGCAGTTGATCCGCCGTTGTGGTTCGGTTTATTTGCTGGATGCACTATATTTTATCTGTTTATATTTCTGATGGTTGAGATAATATCTGGTGCTACAGTGAATATTCCTCACAATGTTAGCTATTACTTCTGATTGTTCAAATGGTCATTTATGTTATATATGCCACTGACCATATCCTTTGTCGCCGGTTAGATATGTGATATTATATCACGCATATTCCTTCTTTATATGATGTTCATATATTTTCATGTTAAGGATAATTATGTTATTATTATGATTGTGCGCTATAATCAAGCATATTGATGACTGTTATTGTTTGGTTTATTGCAGAACCACACACACACACCACACTGGATTAAAGCACCATAAAGAATTGACTGTCTCCTTCCATCATTCCTTGTTTGAGTCTTGGGGGAACTTTGTAGGCGTTCCAGCAGACGCACACCTCACGATTGCGACTCAGAGAAGCCAGTTTACTGTTTTTGAGCCTCCATCACACCTCTCCTTGTCTTCTTATCGTCCTCTCGTCCTCTCCTCGTCCTCTCCTTGTCCTCTCCTCGTCCTCTTGTTGTCCTCTCTTCGTCCTCTTGTTGTCCTCTCCTTGTCCTCTTGTCGTCCTCTCTTCGTCCTCTTGTTGTCCTCTCCTTGTCCTCTTGTTGTCCTCTCGTCCTCTCGTTATCCTCCTCTTCCTCTTGTCATCCTCTCGTCCTCTCCTCGTCCTCTCGTCCTCTTGTCTTCTTGTCCTCTTGTCATCCTCTCGTCCTCTCCTCGTCCTCTCGTCCTCTTGTCTTCTTGTCCTCTTGTCCTCCTCTTGTCCTCTCTTCGTCCTCTTGTCCTCTTGTCCTCTCCTCGTCCTCTCGTTATCCTCTCCTCGTCCTCTTGTCCTCTTGTCCTCTCCTCGTCCTCTCGTTATCCTCTCCTCGTCCTCTTGTTGTCCTCTTGTCCTCTCCTCGTCCTCTTGTCCTCTTGTCGTCCTCTTGTCCTCTCCTCGTCCTCTTGTCATCCTCTCGTCCTCTCCTCGTCCTCTCGTCCTCTTGTCCTCTTGTCCTCTTGTCATCCTCTTGTCCTCTCCTCGTCCTCTTGTCCTCTTGTCCTCTCCTCGTCCTCTCGTTATCCTCTCCTCGTCCTCTTGTCATCCTCTCGTCCTCTCCTCGTCCTCTCGTCCTCTTGTCTTCTTGTCCTCTTGTCCTCCTCTTGTCCTCTCCTCGTCCTCTTGTTGTCCTCTTGTCCTCTCCTCGTCCTCTTGTCCTCTTGTCCTCTCCTTGTCCTCTTGTCATCCTCTCGTCCTCTTGTCTTCTTGTCCTCTTGTCCTCTCCTCGTCCTCTCGTTATCCTCTCCTCGTCCTCTTGTCCTCTTGTCCTCTCCTCGTCCTCTCGTTATCCTCTCCTCGTCCTCTTGTTGTCCTCTTGTCCTCTCCTCGTCCTCTTGTCCTCTTGTCGTCCTCTTGTCCTCTCCTCGTCCTCTTGTCCTCTTGTCATCCTCTCGTCCTCTTGTCCTCTTGTCCTCTTGTCCTCTCCTCGTCCTCTCGTTATCCTCTCCTCGTCCTCTTGTCCTCTTGTCCTCTTGTCCTCTCGTTATCCTCTCCTCGTCCTCTTGTTGTCCTCTTGTCCTCTCCTCGTCCTCTTGTCCTCTTGTCGTCCTCTTGTCCTCTCCTCGTCCTCTCCTCGTCCTCTTGTCATCCTCTCGTCCTCTCCTCGTCCTCTCCTCGTCCTCTCGTCCTCTTGTCTTCTTGTCCTCTCCTCGTCCTCTTGTCCTCTTGTCCTCTCCTCGTCCTCTCGTTATCCTCTCCTCGTCCTCTTGTCATCCTCTCGTCCTCTCCTCGTCCTCTCGTCCTCTTGTCTTCTTGTCCTCTTGTCCTCCTCTTGTCCTCTCCTCGTCCTCTTGTCCTCTTGTCCTCTCCTCGTCCTCTCGTTATCCTCTCCTCGTCCTCTTGTCCTCTTGTCCTCTCCTCGTCCTCTCGTTATCCTCTCCTCGTCCTCTTGTCCTCTCCTCGTCCTCTCGTTATCCTCTCCTCGTCCTCTTGTTGTCCTCTTGTCCTCTCCTCGTCCTCTTGTCGTCCTCTTGTCCTCTCCTCGTCCTCTCCTCGTCCTCTCCTCGTCCTCTTGTCATCCTCTCGTCCTCTCCTCGTCCTCTCGTCCTCTTGTCTTCTTGTCCTCTTGTCATCCTCTTGTCCTCTCCTCGTCCTCTTGTCCTCTTGTCCTCTCCTCGTCCTCTCGTTATCCTCTCCTCGTCCTCTTGTCATCCTCTCGTCCTCTCCTCGTCCTCTCGTCCTCTTGTCTTCTTGTCCTCTTGTCATCCTCTTGTCCTCTCCTCGTCCTCTTGTCCTCTCCTCGTCCTCTCGTTATCCTCTCCTCGTCCTCTTGTCATCCTCTCGTCCTCTCCTCGTCCTCTCGTCCTCTTGTCTTCTTGTCCTCTTGTCCTCTCCTCTTGTCCTCTCCTCGTCCTCTTGTCCTCTTGTCCTCTCCTCGTCCTCTCGTTATCCTCTCCTCGTCCTCTTGTTGTCCTCTTGTCCTCTCCTCGTCCTCTTGTCATCCTCTCGTCCTCTTGTCTTCTTGTCCTCTTGTCCTCTCCTCGTCCTCTTGTCCTCTTGTCCTCTCCTCGTCCTCTTGTCATCCTCTCGTCCTCTTGTCTTCTTGTCCTCTTGTCCTCCTCTTGTCCTCTCCTCGTCCTCTTGTCCTCTCCTCGTCCTCTCGTTATCCTCTCCTCGTCCTCTTGTTGTCCTCTTGTCCTCTCCTCGTCCTCTCGTTATCCTCTCCTCGTCCTCTTGTTGTCCTCTTGTCCTCTCCTCGTCCTCTTGTCATCCTCTCGTCCTCTTGTCTTCTTGTCCTCTTGTCATCCTCTCCTTGTCCTCTTGTCCTCTCTTCGTCCTCTTGTCGTCCTCTTGTCGTCCTCTTGTCGTCCTCTCCTCGTCCTCTCTTCGTCCTCTCGTCGTCCTCTTGTCCTCTCCTCGTCCTCTTGTCGTCCTCTCTTCGTCCTCTTGTCGTCCTCTCTTCGTCCTCTTGTCGTCCTCTCCTCGTCCTCTTGTCCTCTTGTCGTCCTCTTGTCCTCTCCTCGTCCTCTCCTCGTCCTCTTGTCATCCTCTCGTCCTCTCCTCGTCCTCTCCTCGTCCTCTCGTCCTCTTGTCTTCTTGTCCTCTCCTCGTCCTCTTGTCCTCTTGTCCTCTCCTCGTCCTCTCGTTATCCTCTCCTCGTCCTCTTGTCATCCTCTCGTCCTCTCCTCGTCCTCTCGTCCTCTTGTCTTCTTGTCCTCTTGTCCTCCTCTTGTCCTCTCCTCGTCCTCTTGTCCTCTTGTCCTCTCCTCGTCCTCTCGTTATCCTCTCCTCGTCCTCTTGTCCTCTTGTCCTCTCCTCGTCCTCTCGTTATCCTCTCCTCGTCCTCTTGTCCTCTCCTCGTCCTCTCGTTATCCTCTCCTCGTCCTCTTGTTGTCCTCTTGTCCTCTCCTCGTCCTCTTGTCGTCCTCTTGTCCTCTCCTCGTCCTCTCCTCGTCCTCTCCTCGTCCTCTTGTCATCCTCTCGTCCTCTCCTCGTCCTCTCGTCCTCTTGTCTTCTTGTCCTCTTGTCATCCTCTTGTCCTCTCCTCGTCCTCTTGTCCTCTTGTCCTCTCCTCGTCCTCTCGTTATCCTCTCCTCGTCCTCTTGTCATCCTCTCGTCCTCTCCTCGTCCTCTCGTCCTCTTGTCTTCTTGTCCTCTTGTCATCCTCTTGTCCTCTCCTCGTCCTCTTGTCCTCTCCTCGTCCTCTCGTTATCCTCTCCTCGTCCTCTTGTCATCCTCTCGTCCTCTCCTCGTCCTCTCGTCCTCTTGTCTTCTTGTCCTCTTGTCCTCTCCTCTTGTCCTCTCCTCGTCCTCTTGTCCTCTTGTCCTCTCCTCGTCCTCTCGTTATCCTCTCCTCGTCCTCTTGTTGTCCTCTTGTCCTCTCCTCGTCCTCTTGTCATCCTCTCGTCCTCTTGTCTTCTTGTCCTCTTGTCCTCTCCTCGTCCTCTTGTCCTCTTGTCCTCTCCTCGTCCTCTTGTCATCCTCTCGTCCTCTTGTCTTCTTGTCCTCTTGTCCTCCTCTTGTCCTCTCCTCGTCCTCTTGTCCTCTCCTCGTCCTCTCGTTATCCTCTCCTCGTCCTCTTGTTGTCCTCTTGTCCTCTCCTCGTCCTCTCGTTATCCTCTCCTCGTCCTCTTGTTGTCCTCTTGTCCTCTCCTCGTCCTCTTGTCATCCTCTCGTCCTCTTGTCTTCTTGTCCTCTTGTCATCCTCTCCTTGTCCTCTTGTCCTCTCTTCGTCCTCTTGTCGTCCTCTTGTCGTCCTCTTGTCGTCCTCTTGTCGTCCTCTCCTCGTCCTCTCTTCGTCCTCTCCTCGTCCTCTTGTCCTCTCCTCGTCCTCTTGTCGTCCTCTCTTCGTCCTCTTGTCATCCTCTCCTTGTCCTCTTGTCCTCTCTTCGTCCTCTTGTCGTCCTCTTGTCGTCCTCTTGTCGTCCTCTTGTCGTCCTCTCCTCGTCCTCTCTTCGTCCTCTCCTCGTCCTCTCTTCGTCCTCTCCTCGTCCTCTTGTCCTCTCCTCGTCCTCTCGTTATCCTCTCCTCGTCCTCTTGTTGTCCTCTTGTCCTCTCCTCGTCCTCTCGTTATCCTCTCCTCGTCCTCTTGTTGTCCTCTTGTCCTCTCCTCGTCCTCTTGTCATCCTCTCGTCCTCTTGTCTTCTTGTCCTCTTGTCATCCTCTCCTTGTCCTCTTGTCCTCTCTTCGTCCTCTTGTCGTCCTCTTGTCGTCCTCTTGTCGTCCTCTCCTCGTCCTCTCTTCGTCCTCTCCTCGTCCTCTTGTCCTCTCCTCGTCCTCTTGTCGTCCTCTCTTCGTCCTCTTGTCGTCCTCTCCTTGTCCTCTTGTCCTCTTGTTGTTCAGTGTGTGTGGACCACAGCAGCAGCAGCAGCAGCAGGGCTGGGAGTGTCTTCAGGCTGTGGCGGGCTTCCCCTCCTCTCCCAAACATCCCATTCATTAAAGAAAGTTTACAGCCTGCAGTCACACACACACACACACACACACACACACACACACACCGACCTGCTCGACTCACAGCAGAACCGGACTGACAGACCTGAGAGCTTCTATGGAACAGAACCAGAACCAGAACCAGGAGGCGGAGGAGAGCCCGTACCTGTGGTGAGTAGGACTTTGTGTTTGCTGTTTGCGTGGTGAACGTGTCGTGAAGCTGCTTGAAGCTGGAGACTGTCCAGGTTTACATTCCTGCAGAGCTGGTGAGAGACAGACAGGCTGAGACGTGGCACAGCTGCTGTGACTGAGTCTGAACCAGAACACACCTCAGAACCTGAACCGGTACCAGTTCAGGTTAGCAGCACCAGTCAACAGTCTGCAGGAGGAATACAGCAACTGAACCAGGAGCAGAGAGAAGGACGTGTTTTTGTATACAGTACAGTACGAGTACAAGTATCAGTGCAACCTGTAAATACAGTGAAAGTACCACATGAAGTTAAAGTATTAAAGTATGATCAGTACTCTGTAGTTAAAGTATGATCAGTACTCTGTAGTTAAAGTATGATCAGTACTCTGTAGTTAAAGTGAGATTCAGAAAGTACACTAAGTGGTCGTCATGGTGATGATTTGATATTGATGAGTGTTTTTAGCCTGTTAGCATCGTTAGCATCAGTCTGAACTCGTGTTGGATGATTGATGATGAAACCTTGTTTAGACGTTCAGGATCAATCTTCATAACTTTATTGATCCTCTGACTCTTCATGTAGCGCCACCATCAGGTCAACGTTTGAACTGCAGAAGTGAAGACGCTCCCGTCAGCTCGAGCTGAACTTTGAGTTCAGAAAACATTAAAATCCACGTTTGTGTTTATTTGACTTCACTGTGTGTGTGTGTGTGTGTGTGTGTGTGTGTGTGTGTGTAGCATCACATCATGCCTCATTTACATAAATATCTCAGTGATTACAGGTGAAGTTTCACGTTGATCTGTCCTCGTCGTGTTTTTCAGTTTCCAGAGGACGCCGTCTCTCAGACGGAAATGGAGGAAACGTTACGGCGGTCTGGACGGGAACAAACTGCTGGAGCCCAATAAAGATCCAGACATGAAAGGTCTGTGTGTGTGTGTGTGTGTGTGTGTGTGTGTGTGTGAAAACACCCTGTGATTAGTGGTCTGAGTGGGCGGAGTCTGCTCGTATCTAAATTCAGTTGGTCGCCGCAGAGCCGTGACTCCACCTCTGAACTCTTTAAAGGCTGAGCTGAGACGTTTATTTTTATTTCTATATATTTAACAAAAGATGGAAACACAGCGGCCTGCTGCAGCTCTGTTCACGTTAATTACAGCTGACAGCCAGTTCTCGTTAACAGCTGAAGGTCTGCGTCGCCCTCAGGTGTTCACAAACTTCTTTAAATACAAAAATGTCAAATTATCAGTTGTCTCGTTGATGTGTGGTAATTACAGGTTACGTCTGTGATTTTAGGAGCAGAGGAAGAATTTTTAGTGTCCGACCTTTGAGTTCCTCTGCTGTAAACTGGTTCTGACTGGATTTTGTATCCAGACCAGACATCTGCAGCACAACTGTGCAAACATTCAAAGTTCAGCTGAAGCTTCAGGTCTCCTGCTTCATCCTGAGCTTTCATCTGCATCTCATGGTCTTCATCAGGGGGCTGTTTGTTCTGTTGTCATGGAGACGGTGAGGAGAACAAACCTGCAACAGAACCACAGATCTAACGTCACAGTTTCGTCCTCTGACTGTGTTGTTAAAGATTCTCCCACTGGAGAGCCACACAGCTGCTGACGTGCCATCAGCTCAGTGTTTAATGAAGTTTCAGGCTGAAGGAGCTTCTCCTCTTTTTCTCTCCTCTGGCAGATGATGGAGGGATGACAGACGAGAGCCAGCAGAGGAACCTGAACCAGGTAGACCTGCCTCAACACGTCGTGTTATCGTGTGAAGTCAAAGCGTTCTCTTGTCTTCAGTCTGAACAAAGAGCCCTTTTAACATGACTCAGCTGTTTTACTGAGTGTCTGGAGTTCTTTATGGTTCAGCAAATTAGCCAAGAAGAGAAAAAAATACTTTTTCCACCTCTGTGTTGATTTTATGTCGTTTTCAAGGATACAGCCCCCCGTCCAGCTCCCAGGAGCCTGATCCAGAACCAGGTCCAGAGTCCGGTCCAGAAGCCCATCAGCCACGTCAGTCCTGGACCTGCAGGTACAACTGGAGCTTCAGGAAACGTTGACTCTCTGTTTGGTTCTCCTGTTTCTGTCCATCATGTCTTTATTGTCCTGTTCGATGATGATGATGATGATGATGATGATCCAATCAGGAGCAGGGAACCACACACCTAGCTGTGAGTGTCGGCGGCCGCCATAACAGTAGGAAACAGGAAGTTTGAACCTCCTCCCTGTGATGTCACAGTTTCTTCTTCCTGTTTCCTTCTCCTTTTGGTTTTTGACTCTTGAACGTAAACAGAAATGATCAGTTTTTTACTTTTATTTCTACAGTTAGAGACATTTTTCATGATTTCATGTGCAGTGGTCGCAGTGTCGGCCAGTAACGGCTGCCTGAAGCCTCCCCTCCCTCAGGCGGTGGTCCAGCCGGAGGACAGAGGCTTCTCCCCGACCCAGCCCTGGTTCCCCCCCCAGCAGAGTCCGTCCAAACGCAGAGCGTAAGTCTTCATTACTCTGACAAATATCAGCTGTCAGCTACACCCATCATCCACCTGCTGATGACTCGTGTGTTTCAGGGCGGCTGATGTTCTGTTCGACAGCTTCGCCTCAGACGGAAGAATTAACGTGAACCAGTTCTTTGAGGTACCTTCTTGTTCTGCCTGGTTTTCTCTCTCTAAAAAACTGTGACTGTTTTTAGTGGATCTTTCTTCTTCTTCTTTTAACAGATCAGGGTCTGTGTTTTCTCTCTCAGGCCATCTGGAGCTCCGGTCTGCACAGGTCCGACCCTCGGCTCAGAGAGTGTTTCTTCCACCTGAGGAAACTGCAGGACGCTGAGGGATCGGTGGACAGAAACACCTTCCACAGGTCCGTCCTTTCTTTTTGGACCGGATTCATTCTTAGTTCTTCAACACGACCTTCCCAAGACGCCCTCATCCCCCTGTTCTAATATAAATCTCCGATGTTTTGCAGATGACACGCTGCTTTATCTCCAGCTAAAGTCTGACAGTCAGACCAGTTGTGGTCATGTTTCTGGACCTCTGAATTCTTCTGTTTCAGGTTCAGGGTGCTGTTAGAGGTCATTCATATTGTTCTGATGGTGGTTCTTGTCTTGATTCTGTGTCCCACCTGTAGGTGCGTCACAGGATTCGTCTCTCTGATCCTGAAAGCTCTGCAGGGACGATTTGTCATCCCAGATTTTTCCACCTTCACTGAAGAGACTCAGAAATTGTTTTCGAGGTGTCGTCAGCTGTCGTCTGTTCAGGTGAGACACCTGGAGTTCAGAGGTCAGCAATGACCTTCTCCCATCCTGACCCAAAATCCTGTGTAACAGCCCAGCACTTAGACTGGTGTACCTGTGACCTGAAGGGTTTTGATAGAAACCTAAAAAAGGAATTTGTAAGATTGTTTACCCCTTTAATCACTGTGTGAATACATGTTTTCATTATTTTGGTGAATGAAGCCAAAGGACCTTATTTTGCATTTGTCGGATCAGGAGAAGGAAAAGGAGAGCATGGACAGCACCAAGTGGGGCGTCTCAATCTGCACTGTGGACGGACAGAGGTATGTCGAGCCTATCAGTTACCTGTAGAAACTGCTAACAGCCAATCATCAACAAGGTCACCAACAGCAGACATAGCAGCCAGCTAATATTACTGACTAGTCCAACAGCAGTCAGCCCAGCTCGGCGTCTGTCTTTCAGCCTTTTATTTCACCAAGCTCTCACCAACCACTAAAAGTCAGTCCCAGATTTACTCTTGTCCGGCGGCTTCTTGCTCGCTCACTCTCTCCTTTTCTCTTCTTAGCTTCCTCCGTCAACGTCCTCTTCACTCTCTTCTTCTCTGCCATTATGTCCATAGAGGCTGCTGAGCCCGGTTACATTGCCTGCTGGCCTAGCTCCGGTTCTGTCACGTCACTGGCTAATACACTGAGCTAACATGAGCTAACAGCAACTACAGTTGTCAGCAGTTTACTTCACTTCACCAAAATCAGTGAAATAGTTGGTGGTGTGTGACTTAGTGCCGTAACATCCGTAACATGCCATAGCATCAACAGTCTGTCTGCCTGTCTGTCTGTCTGTCTGTCTGTCTGCCTGTCTGTCTGTCTGTCTGTCTGTCTGTCAGGTTGTCTCTGGGCGACTGGGCCGGCTCTCTGGTTCTGGGTGAGGTGTCATGGCCGCTGGTGTACGGCGTGGCGGTGGACCTGCTGGGTTCTGACCTCGTCCACAGATACGTTGGCGTGGAGGGTTACTCGAGACACGACTCTCCGTTCACACTCACTAAAACAGGTGGAGGAACAGGAACAGTCGCTCTCTGTCTTAAACTGTCAGGGTCACTTTGTTTTTTCATGCTCCTGATGTGATTTCACTGAAAACACCGAACACGGTTTGCAGGAATCCCTCACAGCCCGCTCACTGAGACAGGAGCCATCGTTACAACGTCTTTACTACAGGTAACTCACCATCCATCATCCATCCATCCATCCATCAGCAGTGATGTCACTTCCTCTGATGCTGCATGTTGTTTGTCTCCAGCTGGCAGGCAGACTGAGTGCAGAGGAAGAGGAGAAGTATGATTCAGTAAGTGAGGCTAACCGAGGAGAGAAACTTTAATGTCCTCCCAGAAACAGACTGACTGACTGACTGTTTGTTTGTTTGCAGGTGCTGAACGTCATCCGGAGGCTCTGCAACAAGGAGCACGCCAACTTAAACTGCAGCAGGTACCGATGGTGCCAGCAGGACCGCGGCCATTGACTAATATTTTAAAGGTTACATATGTAACTTTAAGGAAACGCTTGTTAACAGCGACACCTTTAGCTGTTCAGTGAACTGCAGTCAGCTTCCTGTCGCTCGCGTCATCCTGGTCATTGATCAGGAGAAACACGTAAACATGTAGTTTGTGTTGTTGTTGTCAATAAAGTGAGTTTTGCTGTTGATGTTCAGTTATCAGAGCAGCAGGAAGGCCAGCGTCAGACTCCACGCCCTGTCCTTCTACCTGCAGGAGACAAAGGTAAACTAAGACTAAAGATCCTCTAAAGATCCTCCAAAGACTAAAGATCCTCTAAAGATCCTCTAAAGATCCTCTAAAGACTAGAGATCCTCTAAAGATCCTCTAAAGATCCTCTAAAGACTAGAGATCCTCTAAAGATCCTCTAAAGATCCTCTAAAGACTAAAGATCCTCTAAAGGTCCTCTAAAGATCCTCTAAAGACTAAAGATCCTCTAAAGATCCTCTAAAGACTAAAGATCCTCTAAAGTTCCTTCAAAGACTAAAGATCCTCTAAAGATCCTCTAAAGACTAAAGATCCTCTAAAGATCCTCCAAAGACTAAAGATCCTCTAAAGATCCTCTAAAGATCCTCTAAAGACTAAAGATCCTCTAAAGATCCTCTAAAGACTAAAGATCCTCTAAAGTTCCTTCAAAGACTAAAGATCCTCTAAAGATCCTCTAAAGACTAAAGATCCTCTAAAGATCCTCCAAAGACTAAAGATCCTCTAAAGATTCTCTAAAGACTAAAGATCCTCCAAAGACTAAAGATCCTCTAAAGATTCTCTAAAGACTAAAGATCCTCTAAAGATCCTCTAAAGACTAAAGATCCTGTAAAGACTAAAGATCTTCTAAAGACTAAAGATCCTCTAAAGACTAAAGCTTGTCTGTGTCTTCTTGTTTCTAAGTGATCTTCTGTCTCTCAGTGTTTTCCAGAGAAGGCCGACATTAACGCTGCTTTGGATCTGACGCTGCAGGTACAACACCTTCACTTTGATCCTGTTCTTATAATCTTCTTTCAGTTTCATAAAAACGTGCAGAGTGATCTCGGCTGCAGGTTACAGGAGCTGTTTGTGGATCTGCTTCTGCGCTCGGCGGTCCAGATGATCTCCAGTCGTTACATTTCACGATCGCTGATTCGACTGGACTCCTTTCTTTTGTTTTTGTTGTCTCAGTGCGCCTCAACAGAGATCACCTGTGAATCAGGAGCTGCCATGGCTGCTTCGTTAGCCAATGGGGGCCTCTGTCCGCTGTCAGGTGACCAGGTGCTGTCGCCAGCGGCAACGCGGAGCATGCTGTCCATGATGCAGGTGGCGGGGATGAAGGATTACTCCACGACCTTCCACTACAAGGTCCAGCCTGCGTCCTGCTGCAGTAAATCAGTTTAACACCTGGACGTACCTGCAGGACTTATGACATCACAGCTAGTTTGGAACCAATCAGAGAGCCTGCAGGTCTCAAACATCTGTCCAGCTGTTAAACTTTGTGTGTTTATGAGTGTAGTATAAAGAGTCTTCAGCGTCGTGTCATTGTACCCTTCCTTGTTTTTCGTTGCAGACGTCGATACCGGCCGTGTCCAGCAGCCACGGCTCGCTGCTGGCAGTGGTTCCAGGTGTTTTGGGTCTGATGGCTTTCTCACCTGAGTTAGACGCCTGTGGAAACCCGTGGAGGGCCGTCCACTTCTGCCAGGTCTGACCTCTGAAAAACAGGCGGCAAAGTCAAATAATCATCAAGTATTTTGTCATTTAAAACGACATCACGTAGATAAACCGTGAAGTGAGCAAAGGCTGCGATAGATTAGGACTGATTTATATCGTTAAGGTTAGTATGTAGGATACACATGTAGTTATAATGTGTAGGATATGAAAGTTTGGTTACATCAGGTATCTGTTTGTGTCCGTAGGAGCTCATATCGACGTTTCAGCTGCACAGTTTTGACATCAGGACTCCGTTCAGGCAGATTCTGGCGTACAGACAGTGGAAGGCTGAATCTGAGGTAAGTGCTGCTGTTCAGGTCCCAGATCAGTTCATGTCAAAGTGTGTGTACACGATGAGACTGTCCTCTGTCCTCTGCAGGGTTACCAGATCATGAACGTCCTGCTGGCAGCTTTTAAAGGAGACGTCCAGGCCCTGAGGAGGTAACGTCACACTTTAATATAAGAACAACTTAGCATGCTGATGTTAGCATGGATTTTAATCTGGCCTGTCCTCGTGTGTGAGACGTCACATTTCAAATCTCTCTCTGGCTGTCTGCAGGTACTTCCTGTCCGGAGTGGACGTTAACGCCATCGACTATGACGGCAGGTCGGCTCTGCACGTGGCGGCGGCTGAAGGTCACACAGAGGTCATCCGCTTCCTGTTGGAGAACGCTGGAGCGAACGCCGCCCTGAAGGACAGGTGAGGCTGAAGCTGGACCGGAGCTTTAAAATAAACCAAGAAGAGCGATGACTCAGCAGAAACCTGTGAAACAACTCGTGTAACGTCACTTGCCTGTAATCTATTACTTTCTTTACCTTTGGAGGGGCTGTGTGTGATGTAATTTTGTCTTTTCACCAGGTGGGGGAGCTCTCCTCTGCAGGAGGCAAGGAGGCACAATAAGGAAGCTGCAGTCCAGCTGCTGCAGGGAGTCATGTGACCTCACACACACCTTCAATCTGACCTCTGACCTGTGAACAAAAGTAATCTGGATATCTTTGATGAATCCTCTTCAGGTGTGTGACACGTGAAGGCGGTGGTTCAGGTTTAAAGGTTTAAATGTTTGGAGGCGGGTTCATCATTAAATAATTCATTAATCTTCATTAATCTTCATTAATCCTCGTTAAACTCTGTTTCTGTCTCTGGACTGAAGCTCCTGACGTTTGGTCCAGTTGGCCCGACTCGAGTGAATCATTAATATTCTGATCACATCAGCTTCTTTTCTATGGACGAGGACTCGCTGCAGTCGGCTGCAGAGTTTTTAATAAAGCAGCTTTTTGTTGCTGAAACATGTTTTTCTTCTTCTGTGGTAACAAAAAAAATCATTCCAACACAGAAACTTAAATATTAAAAGAAAATATAAAAGAACTGTTTCACCAAGAGGACGACACGAAGCAGACGAGGTTAAAAAGATCGTCACTCTTTATGTAAATGAGACTTTGTCATTAATCTGTGTCTTTAAGTTTAAAATGAAAAATGAGAGAAATGATCAAACATCAACAAACTTTCAAAACTTAAAAGACAGAAAATGTTTGAAATGAAAAAGAGAACACTCGTGCTGTAGTGTTAATAAATGAATACACAGTACTGGGTACATACGAGTGTCATAATACATACACACACACACACACACACATATATATACAGTACATTGTGACCTGATTTTGTTTATTTTAAAGTCCGTGTAAAGTAAATTCTGAGATTTCTTTCCAAACACATTAAATATGTTGGACAATAGTTGCTGAAAAGACTTTGAACGATATATTCCTGAAATGTGGAGTTAGAGGTCAAACAGGATTTTGTGGGCGGTCCTTAAAGCGTGGCTCGATGACACGCTGAGGCCACCCTGAGCAGAGAGATAGAGATGAATTCATCTCAGCTCAGAGAGTTTCAGAGTTAGTCATGTCATTTTATGAACTCATCTGACACGTTTCAGTCGCTTCAAAATGGCCGCTCGACCCCTCCCACGAGTGGGCGTGGCTTCAGCACATTCAGAGGACACGCCCCCACAAAGAAGAAAGTGTTATTAATTAATTAATTAATTATCAGTTATTGGTTAATAACACTTTCTTCTTTGATCTGACAAACTCACATTTATTCAGACTTTAAAAAACAAAAGGAAACTTATTTTTTTGTTATTTCTTTTATTTTTCACATCAAACTGCTCTGATGCTCTAATAAAGAAGTTTATTTTAAATATGCAGCATCAGTTCAACTGAAATATTCAAATGATTCAAACTACATTAGATCTGAGATCAGGTTCATATAAACCAGCTGACAAACTTTTACTCATACTTAGATACATACAGGATATTGTGATGTTTTAGTCTTCATGATCAACATTAAAATACAAACGACAAAATAAAAAGTATAAATCATATTTTTATTCCTATTTAGTTCCGTGTAACAAACTGATCTCAGACTGAAGAAAACAAACTGAACTTTTTTACTCGATTACTTTTGTCTGACAGCTTTAGTTACTTCCTGTCCAGTGAAAACCTTGTATCTCCAGATGATGTTTAATGTTTATATTGCTGCAGATTAAACCAGTTCATAAAGAAGTTTGTATCAATAAAGTTTATTTGACATTTATTTTGAATTTCATTGTTTTGTTTTCATGCTTCAACTTCTTCTTCTGTTGTGACCACGTCATGAATATTCATGAGCTTCATTTGAGGTTCAAGTTTTCTGCGTCAAGCTGAAAGAAGAGCTGCACAGGAAGTTATGGGATTTACCTTCCAAATAAAAGCATAAAATGTGAATCAGATGAATCCACGTCAGATACATTTATTATGAAGTAAAGAGTCAACCAACGATTGAAGGAAATTATCTGTTGTTTCATTTCTCAAGTAAAAGTTTTTCAAGTTTTTTCTTTAAATGAAATATATTTTCTTTAAAGACGTTCTCATGGATTGTTTTACATGATCAGCAGATAAATCAGACTGAAGCAAACTGACTAAAATACTTTAATAAGATAATAAATCATAACAGAGATGAGTGAGTGAAAGTTTCAGACGGAATGAAAGAAAAGTTTAGTTTGTTTGTTGACGGTTTGTTTCCACAGCAGCCGAAATAAGACGAGCTGCTCTAATGAATGTTTACTGAACTGTAACCATGGCAACAAACTCATTCCTCTGGTTTAAATCAAAGAGGCAGCAGCAGGAGGAGGAGGAGGAGGAGAGAGAGAGAGAGAGAAGAGAAGGAGGAGAAGGAGGAGAGAGGCCGACAGCAGATCCTAAACAAACAGCAGCAGTTTGTAACTTTCCTGTGTTGATGTTCAGGAGCTTTAACTTTCACTGTGTTCATCTTAGCTTAGCGTGTTAGCATGTTGATAGAAACATTCAAAAACTGTTTTTATTTCACTGTTGAACTTCAATAACGATTCAGATTATTGAGTTTAAATATGATCAATAAATACATTCTGATGTACATGAAATATTTATCCAGTATATTTAGATACTTTAACTTTAGTTAAAGGTCTGAGTTATGATGGATTATATTTTATTATTATTGTTGTTGTTGTTGTTGTAGTTGTTGTTGTTAATATCTAGTAAATCAATTTAATTATTTAAACAAACGTCGATCTTTCAGAATTTTTTTGAAGCATTTCAAAATGCTTCCTTGAGACGTATTAAAGGTCCCATATCTGACTTTTCTGCTGTTTTGTCCAAACAGGATGTTTTGTCTCATTAATATTAATGAGCTTCTCTTCTGGGTCAGCCACAGGTAACACGTTGTAGCCCACCTGTAGCCACGGTGGGTCCAGGTGGGCTACAGGTGGGACTTTATAGTTGTGACATCACAACTTCACAGCAGTCCTGATGGCTCACATAAAGACAGTTTCTGAACATAAGCTGTGTGTATTTGTACTTTCACAGTATTCACTTAGACCTCAATATTAAAAAATAGTTCAGACTACTTGATATGAAAAATCTGAAATAATCCTAACCTGTTTGTTTTCACATTTTTAATTAAATCATTTTTTTAAAATAAGTTTTCACTTTTTTGAACTTGTCTTGGTATTTTGGTACGTAACAAACATACAGTACTAAAATATTGAATTATGTGTACAGTGTCTTTGAAATTCGACTTTTACTTTGAAGGCGTTGAGCGGAAGTGCTAGCCGTTAGCTCGTGTAGCTTGTCATCCGCAGCCTCCAGCAGCTGCAGCCTGTTGAGCGGCGGCACAGGCGGCACAGGCGGCGGGTTGTGTGTGAGCGGAGGTCCGGGACAGACGGACGGGAGCGGTCAGACCGGAGGAAGTGTCCTGTCACACTTTAACTCTGTTTATTAAACTGTTTGTTTTGGCGGGAAGTGAAGCGACGTGTGGAGAACGAGAGCTGATGATGGTGAAGAAGAGGTTTGGTTGTCCCCTGTGAGGAGGAGGAGGAGGAGGAGGAGGAGGACTGTGGACGCTTTTCTTCATCAGCAGGACTCATCAGGTGAGTCCACATCACGTTTATCCGATCAGGGAGACTTCACAACAAGTCCCGCGTGTGTTTGTAGTCCACACGGTCCCGCACACAGAGGACCTGAGGCGGATTAAACCGAGAAGCTTTAACTTCAGGTCTTCTACAGAGTTCACCTGGACCTGGTTCAAGTCTTTCCAGGTGCTTTGAGTCTGTGAACGGACCTGCAGTAGATTAGAGTCTATAAGAAGGCCCACAGGTGGTTCAGTTTGTACTAACAGATCTACAGGTAGATGTCAAAGCCTTCAGGAGTTTAGTTCTTGTAGACAGACTGACAGGTGTTTCAGGTGTTGGTAGATTATAGTCTGTGGAGAGACCTACAGGTAGTTTATAGTCTGTGGAGAGACCTACAGGTAGTTTATAGTCTGTGGAGAGACCTACAGGTAGTTTATAGTCTGTGGAGAGACCTACAGGTAGTTTATAGTCTGTGGAGGAGAGACCTACAGGTAGTTTATAGTCTGTGGAGAGACCTACAGGTAGTTTATAGTCTGTGGAGAGACCTACAGGTAGTTTATAGTATGTGGAGAGACCTACAGGTAGTTTATAGTCTGTGGAGAGACCTACAGGTAGTTTAAAGTCTGTGGAGAGACTTACAGGTAGTTTATAGTCTGTGGAGGAGAGACCTACAGGTAGTTTATAGTCTGTGGAGGAGAGACCTACAGGTAGTTTAAAGTCTGTGGAGGAGAGACCTACAGGTAGTTTAAAGTCTGTGGAGAGACTTACAGGTAGTTTATAGTCTGTGGAGGAGAGACCTACAGGTAGTTTATAGTCTGTGGAGAGACCTACAGGTAGTTTAAAGTCTGTGGAGGAGAGACCTACAGGTAGTTTATAGTCTGTGGAGAGACCTACAGGTAGTTTATAGTATGTGGAGAGACCTACAGGTAGTTTATAGTCTGTGGAGAGACCTACAGGTAGTTTAAAGTCTGTGGAGGAGAGACCTACAGGTAGTTTAAAGTCTGTGGAGAGACCTACAGGTAGTTTATAGTCTGTGGAGGAGAGACCTACAGGTAGTTTAAAGTCTGTGGAGAGACCTACAGGTAGTTTATAGTCTGTGGAGGAGAGACCTACAGGTAGTTTATAGTCTGTGGAGAGACCTACAGGTAGTTTATAGTCTGTGGAGGAGAGACCTACAGGTAGTTTAAAGTCTGTGGAGAGACCTACAGGTAGTTTATAGTCTGTGGAGAGACCTACAGGTAGTTTAAAGTCTGTGGAGAGACTTACAGGTAGTTTATAGTCTGTGGAGGAGAGACCTACAGGTAGTTTATAGTCTGTGGAGGAGAGACCTACAGGTAGTTTAAAGTCTGTGGAGGAGAGACCTACAGGTAGTTTAAAGTCTGTGGAGAGACTTACAGGTAGTTTATAGTCTGTGGAGGAGAGACCTACAGGTAGTTTATAGTCTGTGGAGAGACCTACAGGTAGTTTAAAGTCTGTGGAGGAGAGACCTACAGGTAGTTTATAGTCTGTGGAGAGACCTACAGGTAGTTTATAGTATGTGGAGAGACCTACAGGTAGTTTATAGTCTGTGGAGAGACCTACAGGTAGTTTAAAGTCTGTGGAGGAGAGACCTACAGGTAGTTTAAAGTCTGTGGAGAGACCTACAGGTAGTTTATAGTCTGTGGAGGAGAGACCTACAGGTAGTTTAAAGTCTGTGGAGAGACCTACAGGTAGTTTATAGTCTGTGGAGGAGAGACCTACAGGTAGTTTAAAGTCTGTGGAGAGACCTACAGGTAGTTTATAGTCTGTGGAGAGACCTACAGGTAGTTTATAGTCTGTGGAGGAGAGACCTACAGGTAGTTTATAGTCTGTGGAGAGACCTACAGGTAGTTTATAGTCTGTGGAGAGACCTACAGGTAGTTTATAGTCTGTGGAGGAGAGACCTACAGGTAGTTTATAGTCTGTGGAGGAGAGACCTACAGGTAGTTTAAAGTCTGTGGAGAGACCTACAGGTAGTTTATAGTCTGTGGAGGAGAGACCTACAGGTAGTTTATAGTCTGTGGAGAGACCTACAGGTAGTTTATAGTCTGTGGAGGAGAGACCTACAGGTAGTTTATAGTCTGTGGAGGAGAGACCTACAGGTAGTTTATAGTCTGTGGAGGAGAGACCTACAGGTAGTTTATAGTCTGTAGACCTACGAGTAGTTTGAGAACCTTCTGCTGCTTCAGTCTCGGCGTACAGACGTACAGTTGTGTTTATCTGCTCTGGGATCGGTTGCCTCGGGGAACGTTCAGTCTGACTGCTGTACCGTTCATTACTGTCACCCTTCAGTGCTTTGTGGCGTTTGGTACTTCTTCCTGTTGACGTGGTGATGTCACAGATTCCCAGCAGCCACGGACGCAGGTTTCCTGAAAACGACTGTTGATCTGCTGAGGGGACGTCAGGGGAGTTTCCCTTCATATTTACTGTGATGTGACAGAAACGGACCAATCACACGAGGAAGTGTTCACATACTTCCTTTTCCTCCTGTCACATTTACCCAGAAGGCCACCATGACACCTTGTTTTGTCCAAACCTTGAACATCATCACAAACAGACGTATCTCTGCTAAAGACTGACTACAGATCAGTTCTAAGTTTAGTTGTTTACTGACTTGAATCCACAGAGCTGATCTCAGGTCAGACCTCTGTGTGTGTCAGTCTGTAACTGAATTAAACTCTCTGAGTACTTCCTCATGACAGGCTGCTGTTTGAGGATTAACACACATGCTAACACTTAAACACCAACACACAACAAAGAGCTGCAGAAAACACTCAGAGTCTCTGAGACTGAGACTGAGTCTGAGACTGAGTCTGAGACTGAGTCTGAGACTGAGTCTGTCAGACTGTTTCCAGCTTTCATCGATTGTGGATCTGATGACTTTGTTCCAGCAGAGACCAGAGTCCGAGTCCTAGTCCGAGTCCTGGTCCTGGTCCTGGTCCTGGTCCAAGTCCTGGTCTGAGTTCTGGTCCAAGTCCTGGTCTGAGTCCCAGAAACTGAACCACCTTCTTCAGTTTGTGTTTTTAGCTTAGCATAAAGACTGTAAACAGAGAAAAACAGTTAGCTTAGCATAAAGACTGTAAACGGGGGGAAACAGCTAGCCTGGCTCTGTCTGATCTTCTAATGACTGTTTGTGGGTTGACTTCTGGTTCTGGACTTTTTCCTGACTGACTCGGATGAGTAACTTCCTGGAGTCTCTGGGGTTGCCTAGCAACTGGCCCAGGTATTGGTTAGGTAAGGATTAGTGGCTGTGGTCAGGTTAAGGTGAGAGGTTAATCTGTGAGCTTTAGAGCTGCTGCTCGGTGGATGTTGTTTCCTTTGGATGGAGCCAGGCTAGCTATTTCCACCTGTTTCCAGTCTTTATGCTAAGCTAAGCTAACCAGCCTGTGGCTGTAGCTTCATATGTAACAAACAGACATGAGAGAGAAGAAAGTGATGAAGTTCAGACTGAGCCGAGCAGTCACTTCATGTGTTTCCACATGTGAGCGTGTAGATGTGTTAACATGTAGGCATGTGAGCGTGTAGATGTGTTAACATGTAGACATGTGAGCGTGTAGATGTGTTAACATGTAGACATGTGAGCGTGTAGATGTGTTAGCGTGTAGATGTGTTAACATGTAGACATGTGAGCGTGGATTACACGCTTAAACATCTAGTTTAAGCGTGTAATCCTGCCGTCATGTTACATGCATGTTAGTCTGGAGGCACACAGCACTGATCTGATGGGACGTCACGGTGGAGGACGATCTGATGGAGCGCAGGGTGAGGTGGTGCTGGAGGGGGTGGTTGACCTTTTTTTTGATGACTGGTTCTGGTGTGTACCAGATGGGTTGTCATGGTGACGGTTACACACATGGTGACGCCTGACGCCCCCTCCTGTACAGCAGAAGGTGAGATGTTTTTTTTGTGAACGCTGACGCTCTTTGTGAGCGACGTTCAAGTTCCACCGAGCAGCTTTGTAATTCTTCAATGAGAGTGTGTGTGTGTGTGTGTGTGTGTGTGTGTAAGAATGTGTTAATACCACCAAATCCTGTGAACGCTACATGTGGTGAACTGTGCACACATGGTCCTGTTCCCACACACAACCTGTAGTCCTTGGCATGATCTGAACACACACACACACACACACACACACACACACACACACACACACCCTCCCTCCCACACTCAGCTGTTAACCCTCAGCACCTCTTTCCACTTTCAAACTGTTCTTATGTTGTTTGGATTGCTCCTTTATGGTTCTCATCGTCACACTTTATTTAAAACTAAATTAAATAAAGGCCCAGTTCTGACTCCGGCCTGCGGTCGAGCAGACAGTGAACGCATCACGTAGAGCAGACAGTGAACGCATCACATAGAGCAGACAGTGAACGCATCACATAGAGCAGACAGTGAACACATCACGTAGAGCAGACAGTGAACGCATCACATAGAGCAGACAGTGAACACATCACATAGAGCAGACAGTGAACACATCACGTAGAGCAGACAGTGAACACATCACGTAGCAGACAGTGAACACATCACGTAGCAGACAGTGAACGCATCACTTAGAGCAGACAGTGAACACATCACATAGAGCAGACAGTGAACGCATCACGTAGAGCAGACAGTGAACGCATCACATAGAGCAGACAGTGAACGCATCACGTAGAGCAGACAGTGAACGCATCACATAGAGCAGACAGTGAACGCATCACGTAGAGCAGACAGTGAACGCATCACATAGAGCAGACAGTGAACACATCACGTAGAGCAGACAGTGAACACATCACGTAGCAGACAGTGAACGCATCACTTAGAGCAGACAGTGAACACATCACATAGAGCAGACAGTGAACGCATCACGTAGAGCAGACAGTGAACGCATCACATAGAGCAGACAGTGAACGCATCACGTAGAGCAGACAGTGAACACATCACATAGAGCAGACAGTGAACGCATCACGTAGAGCAGACAGTGAACGCATCACATAGAGCAGACAGTGAACACATCACATAGAGCAGACAGTGAACACATCACGTAGAGCAGACAGTGAACACATCACGTAGCAGACAGTGAACGCATCACTTAGAGCAGACAGTGAACGCATCACATAGAGCAGACAGTGAACGCATCACGTAGAGCAGACAGTGAACGCATCACATAGAGCAGACAGTGAACGCATCACGTAGAGCAGACAGTGAACACATCACATAGAGCAGACAGTGAACGCATCACGTAGAGCAGACAGTGAACGCATCACATAGAGCAGACAGTGAACACATCACGTAGAGCAGACAGTGAACGCATCACGTAGAGCAGACAGTGAACACATCACATAGAGCAGACAGTGAACACATCACGTAGAGCAGACAGTGAACACATCACGTAGCAGACAGTGAACGCATCACTTAGAGCAGACAGTGAACGCATCACGTAGAGCAGACAGTGTAAATCAGGATGAAGTCCTTCTCTCTGACCTCTGATTCATTAACACGTATCATGTCTGTGTTGTTAGCTCAGTGTCGTGGGTTTGATTCCAGCCGCACACGTGCTGAACATGTTTACTGTGAAATAGGCTGTCAGCGAATATTCTAAATTCGAAAATATATATTCGGAGATCCGATTGTGAAAATGAATATTGGACTGTGGAAAAAAACACATCAGCGGCTGCTTTGCGAGTGCACAGCGTCACTCTCTGCTGAAAGTGAGACGCGACAGAAACCGTGGCAGATGCAGATGGCAGAGAGAAAAACAAAATGGCAGAAAGTTCAGAGCCCAGCTCGGCAGCAGAGAGAGTGGTTTGGACTCCAAGCAACCTCAAAACCCCCGTTTGGAAATACTTTGGATTTTGGTCAGTAGACGGCAAAAATGCGGAGCCTCGACTGCGCATATGTCTCGTTGTATCAGTCTGTCCTCCTGTTATTGACATAATGCGTAAATCTAGATATTGGAACTGTTGGAACCTGTGTGTGTTTTTTAGAGCGAATATTCGAACGTCATTTTGACAGCCCTGCTGTGAAACTTTGAAACGACAGACTGAAGAGGTTAACTCTGATTCAGACAGTCTTTATTGTTGTTAAATATTAATTCATTCATTCATTCATTAATTCATAGACGTCGTCTCTGGTCTCTGATCGTTCAGGACGAGTCAGACTCACTTTGAGAGAGACAGATCTGTATTTATTGACCTCCTCTGACTTGGGCCGGATCAACAATGGTGTGTTTGTGTTGACTGTCAGCACGAGGCCTCTCATTGGCTGTGATCAGAGGAGACGGCACAGCGAGAGCCCGGCGGGACACACACTGGGCTGTGAGAACCCATCAGCCACCTGGGCGTCCTGGAAGCTGACCCGGGCGTGGACGGGAGCGGCTCGGAGGTCGACTCGTCGTAGCTGTTTGAATCAGAGCGATAACGTGTGCGGAGGAGGAAACACTGCTGAGCATTTCTCTTGAACGCTGCTCTGCACCTTGAAGTGAGCAGATTTCTGATGTCTGAGCTTCTGCGTCGAACAGCTGATTTATCTGATGAACGTTTCCTTGATTGTCAGTCAACGACCCGGCCGAGTGGCAGCAACAGGAAGTGAGTCGATACGAGACATTAAAACAAAGATGGAGTAAGAAAACCACGTTAAACAACAGATGACTGAACGAGGTGTGGAGCCACCGTGCTGCAGAGTGAAGTGTGTTCAGTGATGGAGGTGACAGGTGGAGGGTTCTACCACAGATCACCTGGTGTACAGGTGACACAGTGAGAGGCCACCAGCGCTCCTTCTCCTCATTCACTGTCCATGTCACTCGACCGAGAGTTTAGAGCGTGAATCCACCTGGAGCGCGCTCAGTTTGACTCGTTTCAGGCTGACATCAGGCTTCCTTCCTGTTTTCTGGTAGATGTGACGAGAGAAACGACAACAAGTCGACATCTGCTTTGATCCGTCCTCATCCTCTTCATCAGCACACACAGCTCGAGTGCCGTTCAGCTGAACGTACAGCGACCAGAAGAGGAAACAAACACAAACAGAAACTTTAAAGTTGTCTCTCCTCACAGCAGCTTGATTATATAATCTGAACTCATGTCCAGAGGAAGCTGATCGTCGTGTGTGGACCTTCATGAACTTCTTCTTTCATCACGTTTGAAGCCTGCAAACAGAAACTGGGAGGCGTCTCCGCCTCTGCAGCTGTCTAACTGTTTGTTTCTGTTGATGTGAGTTTGTGGCCAACCCTCTGCTGAAGGTGTGAAAGTGTTACATTAACCTACAGGCAGCGAGACAGTGATATGATGGTGAATGTTTTTCTAGTGCAGATAACACGGCCTTCAAAATAAAACGTCCATGTGTTCCCACGTCTCGTATAAAAGACGCTTCCTTTAACTTCAACGTACAATTAGTGCTGAGTCATCTCTTCCCAAACCACAACAAACCTCTGTAATCATGACCAACTCCAACTTCTTATCCAACATTTTATTGTGCTTTTTCCCTCACAAAAGCAGAGCATGTCAGAGAGAGTAAAGACTAAATATATCGCTGACAGTAAACTGCCTCCAGTTCAGAGAAACTCAGACATACGTGTACAGAAATACACGTGACGACGTGTGGTGATACCGCAGCGTGAGAGAGAGCTGTCAGAGCTGTCAGAGTGTCAGAGCTGAGAGCAGGCCGGCCTCGTCATCTCTGTCTGTGGTTTCTGGAAAGCGAGGCAGAGTGAGACCTCTGCGCTGTAAACAAACACACTGATCTCGGGTCAGCGCCGCTCCACAGGAAGCAGTGGTTAGACAGGAAGTTTCTAAATGAATCAGATGAAGCTGCTCCGCCCTGCCTGCTGACAACAGCAAGTACAGTACAACCTGCACGGGACGGCTGAGAGGAGCTCGCTACCTGTCTGTCTGTCTGTCTGTCTACTACCTGTCTGTCTGTCTACCTGTCTGTCTACCTGTCTGTCTGTCTACTACCTGTCTGTCTGTCTACCTGTCTGTCTGTCTGTCTACTACCTGTCTGTCTGTCTACCTGTCTGTCTGTCTGTCTACTACCTGTCTGTCTGTCTACCTGTCTGTCTGTCTGTCTGTCTACTACCTGTCTGTCTGTCTACCTGTCTGTCTGTCTGTCTACTACCTGTCTGTCTGCTGACATGTCAGACAAACTGTCTCTGAACACCTCAGCATCTTTTCTTGTCCAATTTTCACCAAGTGACAAAAACTGCAGTTCCTCTTCTCGTCCACCTGAGGCTGGTTCCAGAAATGAGTCAGTCTCCATAAGTCCCCATGTTCAAATGTCCTCACAGAGACTAAAATGACCTCACAGAGACTACGTCCAGGTTTTAGACAGTCTGTGGGGACGTCATGGAGACTAGTCACATGTGTTGTGATGTCTAAGGGCGGCCGTGGCTCGGTGGTAGAGTGGGTCGTCCAATAACCCGAAGGTTGGCGGTTCGATCGCTGCTCAAAAATTGGAAGGTGAACTTCCAGTTCCTTCCACCTCCTTGCCACGGCCGAGGTGCCCTTGAGCACCGTACCCCCCAACATCTGCTCCCCGGGCGCTGTGAATTGATGCCCACCGCTCCAGTATATGTGTGTGTATGGCATCTGTCACCATGTGTGTGTTCCGACAGCTGGATGGGATAAATGTGGAGAAAACAACATGATTAATAAAGTTTCAACTTAATGTTGTGGTTTGAGCTGGCTAACGTTAGCCTGCTTGCTAACAGATTGTCGTTGCACTGTTGATTTTTTAAATAACTGTTTTTTTTCTCCTCAGCAGCCAGAGTGCATGATGGGATCTTTCCGGCGTCCCAGGCCTCGGTTTATGAGTTCTCCGGTTCTGTCGGACCTCGCCCGGTTCCACGCCAGCTCACCTGCACTACAGCTCTCCAACACCAGCGTGTGGAACAGGTGAGCTTCAGATCTGAACCTGGATCAGTCTGTGATGATTCAGTCAGGTTCGTGTCAGCTCACAGCTCGAGCATCAGATCGTATCAGGAAGAACACACAGTTCAGATATTATCATCTGTGTGTGTGTGTGTGTGTGTGTGTTATGGGTCCAAACATCAGCTTTAAAACAGCAAGTGCTGGCTCGTATTTTCCAGACCTCCGAGAGAAGAACAGGTTCTGTTGAAGGTCAGATGGGATCAGACTGTTTTCAGTGTGTCAGACTCACGGTAACGTGAGGAGGGAATCCAAACATCCATTTTCTGCCCCTCATACCTGCGGACGGATCACGATGATCCAGACGTCCCTCCCAGTTTTCCAGCTCTTCCTGAGGTGTTCCCAAGCCAAATGACATCTGTAATCTCCACAGCAGGTTCTGGGTCTGCCCCGGGTCTTCAACCTCCAAACAAAGACCTCCAGGAGGATCCTGATCAGATGTTGAACCACCTCAACAGCAGGGACTCTTCTCTGAGCTCCTCACCCCATCTCTAAAGCTGAGCCCGGACACCCTACAGAAGAAACTGACCATAGGGAGGGTCAGCATCTAACCAGCAACCCTCTGATTACTAGACCTTAGCTCTCCAACCTGAGCTCTCCAACCTGAGCTCTCCAACCTGAGCTCTACAACCTGAGCTCTCCAACCTGAGCTCTCCAACCTGAGCTCTACAACCTGAGCTCTCCAACCTTAGCTCTCCAACCTTAGCTCTCCAACCTTAGCTCTCCAACCTGAGCTTTCCAACCTGAGCTCTCCAACCTGAGCTTTCCAACCTGAGCTCTCCAACCTGAGCTCTACAACCTGAGCTCTCCAACCTTAGCTCTACAACCTGAGCTCTACAACCTGAGCTCTACAACCTGAGCTCTACAACCTGAGCTCTACAACCTGAGCTCTCCAACCTGAGCTCTCCAACCTGAGCTCTACAACCTGAGCTCTCCAACCTGAGCTCTCCAACCTTAGCTCTCCAACCTGAGCTCTCCAACCTGAGCTCTCCAACCTTAGCTCTCCAACCTGAGCTCTCCAACCTGAGCTCTCCAACCTTAGCTCTCCAACCTGAGCTCTCCAACCTGAGCTCTCCAACCTTAGCTCTCCAACCTGAGCTCTACAACCTGAGCTCTCCAACCTTAGCTCTCCAACCTGAGCTCTACAACCTGAGCTCTACAACCTGAGCTCTACAACCTTAGCTCTACAACCTGAGCTCTACAACCTGAGCTCTCCAACCTGAGCTCTCCAACCTGAGCTCTCCAACCTGAGCTCTCCAACCTGAGCTCTCCAACCTGAGCTACGACCTGAGCTTTAATAGGTAACATGCTCAGCTTCTGATCATCAGCTGGTCGTCAGTCGAGGTTGCAGTTGGACCTCGTATCACAGTGCTGAACCGTTTCTTTGAATCACATGACAGGGACTTCACGCCAGCTTCATGTGTTCTGACATGAAAGTGAAGCTTGACGTGTCCTCATATTTCCTCACATATGCTTCAGTTTCTGCGTGTTGAGGTTTATTTCTGCGGCCCGTTTCCTCTCGCTCCCCAGCACTGACAGGATGTTTAGTAGGAAGTGGAGGTGGCAGCCGGGCCACGTCCTGTCAACCCGCTGAGTCACGCATGAGAACCATCACACCCCGACCGACGCCAGTCCAAGATCAAGACCTCCACCACACGACTGTACTTTCATCTCACATCATGCAAATGTTGCTTTTAGTTTGTTAAAGAGAACAGCTGTGTTCTGTCTGGAACTTCATCAGTCAGACGCAGGACGTGAAGCTGATATGATGCACGACTCGTTGACCTCTGACCTTACCTGTGTTTGTTTGTTTCTGTCCTCAGCGTCCAATCAGCTGTGATCAAGGTGTTCCAGGGCGGAGCTCTGCAGTCTAACGAGCTGTACACGCTTAACGAGAGCATCAGGTGACGACGACTTCTTATTCCTCTCCAGTTAACGTAACGATCAGATCCGACACAAAGATTTAGAGACGAGCTGTAAACATGATGTTTATCATAACACTTCTGTTTAATTATATTCATCATCTTATTGGAACATATTCATCTTTAGCATGTAAACATCATTTTAATGTTCAGCTGACGGACGTGAGTAAGTCTCCTCGTAACCATGACAGCAGGCTGATGGAAAATGAATGAATGAATCAGTGAAAGCTCGTTAACGTTAGTGTTTCTTCACTGTGTGGCGATGAGGAGAGGAAACATGAAACATCCTCCTTCCTGACCTCCTTCCTGACCTCCTGACCTCCTTCCTGACCTCCTTCCTGACCTCCTGACCTCCTTTGTGTCCTTCACAGGTGGCTCCTTAAAACTGAGATGGGCTCCTTCATCACCGACTACTTCCAGGTATTTTCATTCCTTGCTTCCTGTTTTTGGGTCATAAAATGTGACAGTTGAGCCGAGCGTCTCTTTGTTTTCAACAATCAGAGGAAACTCCAGCTGATGTCGATGCGGTCGCTGCACTTCCTGTATCTGTTGTTACAGTTTGTGGTGATGCAGATGTCAGAGACTGAAGGAAGGACGAGATGATGTGCGAGAAAATAAATAAAATCATGAAAATACACTCATAAATATATTTCATATCTCTGCTGATGCTTCAGCTGGGTCATGTGACCCGCCGTGGTGGCGTGACATGGATCTCACAGTCTGCTGCAAACTGTGAAGATGTTTATCCGTCCGTCATGAACAGTCTGTTCTCTTCAGCAGCTGGAAACTTTCTGCCTGTTTCAGCTCGTTCAGACGCCGCAGTGTGAGGTCAGAGGTCATGTGACACAGCTGCTCACAGAAGAAAGAAGAAAGTTTGCAGTCAGCCCAGCTCGGCGTCTGTCTTTCAGCCTTTTATTTCACCAAGCTCTCACCAACCACTAAAAGTCAGTCCCAGATTTACTCTTGTCCGGCGGCTTCTTGCTCGCTCACTCTCTCCTTTTCTCTTCTTAGCTTCCTCCGTCAGCGTCCTCTTCACTCTCTTCTCCTCTGCCATTACGTCCATAGAGGCTGCTGAGCTCACAGACTGATCCTGGGTCAGCTCTGTGTGATTACACTAAGCTGATTTGTGGCTGCAGCTGCAGTCAGCGAGCGGCCGAGTGTCTCTTTACCTTTTTTATTGATCGTGTGAGCTTCAGGTAGAGATCAGCAGATCTGAAAAAGAAGACTTTATTCATGATCGTAACACGTCTTCTTCTTCTTCTGCTTCTTTGTTTCAGAACCAGCTGCTGACCCGAGGTCTGTCTGATGTTCTGGATCAGGTCCTCCTTCACTCAGGTGAGACTTCCTGAGCTTTGAGTCACTGAGAACAGAGAAGAAGAATGGACGGTGGACGGTACACGAACCACAGTTTGAGAACCGCTTTTAATATTGATGTGTGAGTGTGTGTTGAGTATCCAACACAAACCAGGACACTGAAGTCTGTCACGTACTCCTGTAAAGTAATCTGATTACTCTGATTGTTTTAAAACTCAGTCTGATGTGATGACATCATGTTTGTGTTTACAACAACAGGAACATTAAGTTAACGTTTAATCACATCACTTCCTCCTCGGTGGACGTGTTGCCGTGGTGTTGGTGATGTGTTTCCATGGTAACCACCTGTAGTGTCCGTCTCCCCGCAGGTGACGAGCAGCTCATCGTCCTCGCCGACATGTGGGACAGATTCTTCACAGAGATCCTGCCGACCCTGCAGGCCATCTTCTACCCAGTCCAGGTACACACACACACACACACACACACACACACACACACACACACACACACCTGTAAAACACACACACTTTTTCCGGCACCTTTAAACCACGACGACGTTGTTTTTATGAATTTTAAGTTTCTCTAAAAGGTGTTGGTGTCTGTCTCCAGTCTTTATGCTAAGCTATGCTAGCTGTAGTGTGTTTACCTGTTTACTCGTCTTCTTCTTGAATTTCAATTCTTTCAATTCTTTCAATTCTGGAGTTTCTGATGCAGAAAAATAAGAAAATACAGTCGATGAGTTTAATTATTGATCGTTAAATGAACTCTTCTCCAGTGTTTCATGATTTTAAAGAGCTTTGGACACGACGCTGATTAAACGACTCAACAACTAACGAACGAGCGCTCATAATCACAGACTCCATTAATCAACGCCTCTTCACATAATTAAGATGCTTTAGAGAGCCTCGTTTCCATGGCGACGTGATGGACAACAGTGATTGGTCTTTTAGGTTAAAGCAGACAGATGTTTACTCATGTTAGCATGTTAGCATTCAACACAGGTGTGTGTGTGTGTGTGTGCGTGTGTGTGTGTGTGTGTGTGTGTGTGTGTTCAGGGTCAGGAGCTCACGGTGAGGCAGATGGCCCTGCTCGCCTTCAGAGATCTGGTTTTGTTGAAGCTCCACCTGGAGGAGACTCTGGGCGGTGCAGCCTCCGTCCCTCCAGCCGTCACACAGATGCTGCTGGTGCTGCAGGTAAACAGTCTGTTTCCATTCTTTATGCTAAGCTAAGCTAAGCTAGCTGCTTACATGTTTTGACGCACTGCTAAAGTTACAAAGTAAAATCCAGTCTGTGTACTGTCTGTGTACTCTGTGTACTGTCTGTGTACTGTCTGTGTACTCTGTGTACTGTCTGTGTACTCTGTGTACTGTCTGTGTACTGTCTGTGTACTCTGTGTACTGTCTGTGTACTCTGTGTACTGTCTGTGTACTGTCTGTGTACTCTGTGTACTGTCTGTGTACTCTGTGTACTGTCTGTGTACTGTCTGTGTACTCTGTGTACTGTCTGTGTACTGTCTGTGTACTCTGTGTACTGTCTGTGTACTGTCTGTGTACTCTGTGTACTGTCTGTACTGTCTGTGTACTGTCTGTGTACTGTCTGTGTACTCTGTATGTACTCTGTGTGTACTCTGTGTACTCTGTGTGTACTGTGTGTGTACTGTGTGTGTACTGTCTGTACTGTCTGTGTACTCTGTGTACTGTCTGTACTGTCTGTGTACTCTGTGTGTACTGTGTGTACTGTGTGTGTACTGTGTGTGTACTGTCTGTGTACTGTCTGCGTACTCTGTGTGTACTCTGTGTACTGTCTGTGTACTGTCTGTGTACTCTGTGTACTGTCTGTACTGTCTGTGTACTGTCTGTGTACTGTCTGTGTACTCTGTGTGTACTCTGTGTGTACTCTGTGTACTCTGTGTGTACTCTGTGTACTGTGTGTGTACTGTCTGTGTACTCTGTGTACTGTCTGTACTGTCTGTGTACTGTCTGTGTACTCTGTGTGTACTCTGTGTGTACTGTGTGTGTACTGTCTGTGTACTGTCTGTGTACTCTGTGTACTGTCTGTGTACTCTGTGTGTACTGTGTGTACTGTGTGTGTACTGTGTGTGTACTGTCTGTGTACTGTCTGTGTACTGTCTGCGTACTCTGTGTGTACTCTGTGTACTGTCTGTGTACTGTCTGTGTACTCTGTGTACTGTCTGTACTGTCTGTGTACTGTCTGTGTACTCTGTGTGTACTCTGTGTGTACTCTGTGTACTCTGTGTGTACTCTGTGTACTGTGTGTGTACTGTCTGTGTACTCTGTGTACTGTCTGTACTGTCTGTGTACTGTCTGTGTACTCTGTGTGTACTCTGTGTACTCTGTGTGTACTGTGTGTACTGTGTGTGTACTGTCTGTGTACTGTCTGTGTACTGTCTGTACTGTCTGTGTACTCTGTGTACTGTCTGTACTGTCTGTGTACTCTGTGTGTACTGTGTGTGTACTGTGTGTGTACTGTGTGTGTACTGTCTGCGTACTCTGTGTGTACTCTGTGTACTGTCTGTGTACTGTCTGTGTACTCTGTGTACTGTCTGTACTGTCTGTGTACTGTCTGTGTACTCTGTGTGTACTCTGTGTGTACTCTGTGTACTGTCTGTACTGTCTGTACTGTCTGTGTACTGTCTGTGTACTCTGTGTGTACTCTGTGTGTACTCTGTGTACTCTGTGTGTACTGTGTGTACTGTGTGTGTACTCTGTGTACTGTGTGTGTACTGTCTGTGTACTGTCTGTGTACTCTGTGTACTCGTCTCAGGGCATCCATGAGTCTGGCGGTCCCAGTTTGGAGTATTACCAGTTGGAGCGTCTGGTGGAGATCGTCGTGTCTCCGTATCTCAGCAACGTTCTGCACAAGAGGAACCAGCTCCTGTTGGGTCAGTACCACTGAGCAGTACTCACACCAAGTATTTGGTATATCAAGTACTTATGTATCAAGTCTTCACCACCTGATTTCAGTTCTGTCCACACTTCACTGACAGAGTGAGCAAACCATTAACATAAAAACTGAGTTTGATGTTTAGCAGTGAAGCTAACAGACGCTAACAAAAACTCTGTGTGTTCAGTGAGTTTAATTAAAGCAGTTTGTAATTCCAGCTGCTAAATCTGCTGCCCCACCAACATATGAACAACATATGAACAACATATGAACCAACATGTGAACAACATATGAACCAACATATGAACCAACATATGAACAACATATGAACAACATGTGAACAACATGTGAACAACATGTGAACAACATATGAACAACATGTGAACAAACATGTGAACAACATGTGAACATCATGTGAACAACATGTGAACATCATGTGAACAAACATGTGAACATCATGTGAACATCATGTGAACATCATGTGAACAACATGTGAACATCATGTGAACAACATGTGAACAACATGTGAACAACATGTGAACAACATGTGAACATCATGTGAACAACATGTGAACAACATGTGAACAACATGTGAACATCATGTGAACATCATGTGAACAACATATGAACCAACATGTGAACAACATGTGAACATCATGTGAACATCATGTGAACAACATATGAACCAACATGTGAACAACATGTGAACAACATATGAACCAACATGTGAACAACATGTGAACAACATGTGAACCAACATGTGAACAAACATGTGAACAACATGTGAACATCATGTGAACAACATGTGAACAACATGTGAACAACATGTGAACAACATGTGAACAACATATGAACAACATGTGAACAACATATGAACAACATATGAACAACATATGAACAAACATGTGAACAACATGTGAACATCATGTGAACATGTGAACAACATATGAACAACATGTGAACAACATATGAACAACATATGAACAAACATGTGAACAACATGTGAACAACATGTGAACATCATGTGAACAACATGTGAACAACATGTGAACAACATGTGAACAACATATGAACAAACATGTGAACAACATGTGAACAACATGTGAACATCATGTGAACAACATGTGAACATCATGTGAACATGTGAACAACATGTGAACAACATATGAACAAACATGTGAACAACATGTGAACATCATGTGAACATCATGTGAACAACATATGAACAACATATGAACAACATATGAACAAACATGTGAACAACATGTGAACAACATGTGAACATCATGTGAACAACATGTGAACAACATGTGAACAACATATGAACCAACATATGAACAAACATGTGAACAACATATGAACCAACATATGAACAAACATGTGAACAACATGTGAACATCATGTGAACAACATGTGAACAACATGTGAACAACATGTGAACCTGTCACACAGACATTTTAATTGAAGGAGCACATTTTCATGAAAGCAGTAAAACGTGGTGTGAAAACATGAAGACGCTCTTTGAACGTCACAAACTCTCATGATTATTAAATCAAATGTTTCATCCTGGTGTTACGACCAACTCAAAGGGGTAGAAGGAAGTAACATAAAACCAAGGTGTTGTGGTTATCAAACTATGAAAATTCAAACTGTCTTAACAAAAGGAGGTGAGGCAAAAGGGAACAAAGGGCGAGCGGGTGCTAAGAACTAATAAATATAACAGAAAGAGAACTCCAAACAGAGCCTGTGCTATCTAAGTTGAAACAAAACAAGAAAGAAAAACCTCACCATCTAAACTGATACGATCAATAACAAAACACAGCAGAAACAGCACGCCTAATCTAATGAGTGTAACAGAAATCGTCTACGTGTATAATCATATAAACCAAACTAAACCCTGCCCAGTCCCAGAAACAAACGAAAATAACCTCCACCAACCACAAACAAGTTAACCACTGTTAACATTCACTACAGTCGCAACTAACGAGGTGAGCCCAACACAAAGAAAACAAGCCGCGCTGAGGCTCTGGCGGCTGCAGTTTAAATGCCCGTGCTGGGGCAATTGGGCCCTGTGGATTGGCCGGTCGGGAGAGAATACAGCACCAATCCCGGTCCTCTCGACTGACAGTATCCAGAGCAATTCTGACTGGTTTTCTTAAAATTCTGTCTTTTTCCTCAAAATTCTGACTTTTCCTCAAAATTCTGACTTTTTTTCTAAGAATTCTGACTTTTTTTCTAAGAATTCTGTCTTTTTCCTCAAAATTCTGACTTTTTTTCTCAAAATTCTGTCTTTTTCCTCAAAATTCTGACTTTTTTTCTCAAAATTCTGTCTTTTTTTCTCAAAATTCTAACTTTTTTTCTTATAATTCTGTCTTTTTCCTCAAAATTCTGACTGTTTTTCTTAGAAAACTGACTTTTTTCTCAATTCTGAATGTTTTTTCTTAAAAATCTGACGTTTTTCCTCAAAATTCTGACTTTTTTTCTAAGAATTCTGTCTTTTTCCTCAAAATTCTGACTTTTTTTCTTATAATTCTGTCTTTTTCCTCAAAATTCTGACTGTTTTTCTTAGAAAACTGACTTTTTTCTCAATTCTGAATGTTTTTTCTCAAAAATCTGACGTTTTTCCTCAGAATTCTGACTTTTTCCTCAAAATTCTGACTTTTTTTCTCAAAATTCTGTCTTTTTTTCTCAAAATTCTGACTGTTTTTCTTAGAAAATTGACTTTTTTCTCAATTCTGAATGTTTTTTCTTAAAAATCTGACGTTTTTCCTCAGAATTCTGACTTTTTTTCTTAGAATCCTGTCTTTTTTCCTCAAAATTCGGACCTTTTTTTTCTCAAAATTCTGACTGTTTTTCTCAAAATTCTGTCTTTTTTTCTCAAAATTCTGACTGTTTTTCTTAGAAAACTGACTTTTTTCTCAATTCTGAATGTTTTTTCTTAAAAATCTGACTTTTTTTCTAAGAATTGTCTTTTTCCTCAAAATTCTGTCTTTTTCCTCAAAATTCTGACTTTTTTTCTAAGAATTCTGTCTTTTTCCTCAAAATTCTGACTTTTTTTCTCAAAATTCTGTCTTTTTCCTCAAAATTCTGACTTTTTTTCTAAGAATTCTGTCTTTTTCCTCAAAATTCTGACTGTTTTTCTTAGAAATCTGACTTTTTTCTCAATTCTGAATGTTTTTTCTTAAAAATCTGACGTTTTTCCTCAAAATTCTGACTTTTTTTCTCAAAATTCTGACTTTTTTTCTCAAAATTCTGACTTTTTTTCTTAGAATTCTGACTTTTTCCTCAAAATTCTGTCTTTTTTTCTAAGAATTCTGTCTTTTTCCTCAAAATTCTGACTTAATTTCTCAAATTTCTGACTTTTTACTCAAAATTCTGACTGTTTTCACTGCGTTGTCTGTGGCATGTGCCACGGT
>JADEYK010001365.1:4597500-4600000 GCA_015710095.1 Argyrosomus japonicus | reverse complement strand
TAAAATGAATTATTGTTATTATTATTAATAATTCTGTCGAGTGAACAGGACGTGAGCTTCCTGAAAGATTTGATGACGTCAGAGAACACCTGCTGGATGAAGTTTACCTGAACATGGAAATATTTGAACAGTCAGGTTGAAAACAGACGTGCAGCGCCCCCGTGTGCTGGTTCAGAGAAGTGACCGTCAAGACAAGACCACCTGAACCAAGACTGACACAAGACTGAGACAGGACTGAGACAAGACTGAGACAGGACCAAGACCAGGACCAGACAGTATACAGATGATACTTTATTGGTCCCGTCTGCTCAGGTAGTTCATATTTGTGTGTCTTCACCTCTGCAGACATAATTAATCGCTTGGCGTTAAACGAGCGTCATGTGACGTAGATGAGTTAAAGGTCAGAGGTCATCACAGAGACTCGTCTTCCTCCTGTCGTCTCTTCATTTGATCCACTTCAGGTCCTTTCACTCGAGGTGCGTTCAGGCGTCGTCATGAAAACACGTTTCAAACATTTGGCACAAAAATTTTATTTTTTAAAAACAAACAGTGTGAAAGTTTCAGAAAGTTTCAGGTTCACATTTAAGGAAGTTTAACAGAAACATTCAACATGGCTTCAATTCTCCAATCAACCACGTCAGACGACAGTTTAAGGCAGCGAACAGACGAGTCTGAGTTTATTTTGTTTTCTGGCACTTCATAGATCATAAAAACTTTTAATAACAACAAGTTTTTTATTTTTTAGCGATGAGCCGAGCTGCAGGTTCCAGACGGATTTAATGTACGGAGGCCTGAAAGTCCAGAAAGGTTCGACTGTGTGTGACAATAAAAGCTTCAAATATCTAATATATCTATTGATCAAAGTCTCCATCATCATTAACAGGTCATGTTTAATATTTAATGTTCCAGGTGTTCCAACGTGTAAAAAATGATTTATTCAAAGTGACACTTTGATTTAAAAGCATTGTTGAGATATTTGATGCTTTTATTTTGTAAAGAGAGAAACTCACCTCAGACTTTCATGAACTTTGACATCTCGACACGACGATGATTAAATTAGTTAAATATAAAATATTGTTCGCTGAGTTTTGTTGGATCTTTTGGATGTTTCTGGGAGTTGGAGTCCACTCTCCTGATATTTGATGTTTTATTAAATAACGATTCGTTCATCTGAGGAATCAACGCGTAACACGAAACATCGTCTGTGAAATGAGTTCTAGACCGACTGCTGATGTTTTTAAAGCGTGGATTCATCCTCCGCTGAAAGTAGTCCCAAACAGATGAACTTTTCCCTCCTGTCTGTTTGATCAGCTGTTTTAAACGTCTAACTAAATATCTGTTCGTAAAGATTCACGTCTTCAGTGGGAACCAATGGGAGCAGAGAGCCACAGACAGGAAGTCAGACGGACCAACGTGTTCTTGGTTTGAGTGTGAACAGCAGGATTTACAGGTGGAGGTGAGAAAAGGTGTGAAACTGTTTGCAGCTCTCTCTCTCTGAACGACGTCGTCATGGACACGAGAGTTTGTTTCATGAAGTCTCCTGTTGACTCATCAGGACACAAAATGAACAAATGTTTGAAAAACTCAAAGCTACGAGAGGGAGAGAAGTCAACTACGACTCCCAGGATGCATTTCACCAACAAACATCCAGAGCGTCACATGAACAATAAACAGCTTCAGTTCATTAAACACATTTTAAACTCGCCTCTGACTGCTTTTTGCCATAGCAACAACCGCTGAGGCTCATGGGTAGTGTAGTATTTAGAGCTGTGCACGCTTCATCATGCAGGACAGTCTCGAGAACACGGGAACACGTCAGGAACGAGCAGCGCCTCGTCACGTCTGAAAAAAACATGTTTGACCTGAACGGACAGACGACAGTCAGTGTGTGTTAGTATGTTTAACATGGAGGTCTATGTACACACACACACACACACACACACACACACACACACACTTCAGTCTGCTTCACATAACAAAAAACAAAAAAAACTACATCTCAGTTACGTTACAGCGAGTTGTCGTTTCTCCCGACCTCTGCGTGACACTCAAACACATCATCCTCAGAGGTCAAAGGTCAGTCTACTGTTTCTGTTGACTACTGTGACGTCTCTATGGTAACCAGGTCGCGGCGGGGGGGTCAGAGTTCAGCGGCTGCTCCTCAGAGCCGTCTCCTCTCACCGCCGCCCCCTAAAGGGAAGTCTGTGTAAGTGCAGGTTTCTTTCTTCACTCCCTGATTGGCTCTGAGTGTCAGGTTCCTGTCCTCTGATTGGCCAGCCAGCAGGGCACCTCTCCACACCTGGAAACAGGAAGAAGAAGCAGCAGCAGGTGGGACATAAGATATGACAGGTGAATCAGTGAGCTTTAGACGAGTCGCAGAGTCAGGCTAACATTTCCATCTGCTTCCAGTCTTTATGCTAAGCTAAGCTAAATGCACCCTGACTTCACTCAACAGACACAAGATTGAATCTGAACGTCACACTGTGTGTGTGTGTGCGGT
>JADEYK010001365.1:4522500-4592500 GCA_015710095.1 Argyrosomus japonicus | reverse complement strand
AACGTATTAATAACGTGTTAATAACGTGTTAACAATGTGTTACTAACGTGTTAATAACGTGTTAATAACGTGTTAATAACGTGTTAACAATGTGTTACTAACGTGTTAATAACGTGTTACTAACGTGTTACTAACGTGTTAACGTGTTAATAACGTGTTACTAACGTGTTAATAAGGTGTTAATAACGTGTTATCGTGCTATCAGGAGCCTCGTCATGGTGACGATGTAAATGTGACCACAGAAACGTTGCGACACTGAAATGTTTCCTAACACATAAACAAACTTCTCTTCAAGTGAGGACGTCTGAGTGTGGTCACTTGTGACAAATGTTTAATTCCTCTGCAAAAGTCTGACTGCAAACGTTCAATATTCAGCAGGTTTTAATTTAAATTCAGATTTATCTCAGTTCATTTTAACATATGGCTGCTGTCTTATAGGTTCATTCTAATGTATGTTTAATTTATGTTTGCATGCTGCTACTGGATGCTTGAATTTCCCTCGAGATCAATAAAATATCTATCTATCTATCTATCTATCTATCTATCTATCTATCTATCTATCTATCTACTTTAAATAAACAAAAATAGAATAGAAAATCTACTCTTCAGGTCAAAATATTACTGCAAACTTCTTTTTTTATATTTTCTTTTTTAATAATTTTCCAAGTGAGGACATTCATCCGTGATTTCACCACCTTCACTTTGTTTACTGTTTCTTCAAAAATGGACAAATTAACTTTAATTAAACTTTAATGTTTTCAATCTTTAAAACTTTCTCTGCAAAACAAATATTCTCCAAATAATCACACACACACACACATACATTCCTACATTACCAACAGAGGACTGTCAAAGTACACCTAGCAAGTGAGGACCTCTGAGTGTGGTCACTATAAATAAACAAAAATAGAAAACTGACCATAATATTACATCAGAGTGACAACATTTGTCGTTTACTGAAGAATAAAGTTTTATTGGTATGTAAGTACTGTCAGGTATTTGAATCAGATTTCATGGATGGTGGTTATGTAAATGTACTGAAGGCAAATCAACATGAAGTTTATGCAAAAACTGAAACAACTGACAAACAAGAAGAACAACTGATCACTTAGCAGTGATCTGTGTCATTAATATGCATGTGATTATGAATATTAATGTGATTATGAATATTAATGTAATTATGAATATTAATGTTATTTTTAATGGTGCAAATGTGAAACAAGTGAATTGGAAATTAAGTGAAATTTCCCATCAGCCACTGCTTTCAGTTCGGTACACTGTAGCATGGAGCTGAGTGTGTGTGTGAAAGGAGTGATTGTCCACAAGAACACACACACACACACACACACACACTCAGATAAAAGGACTAATTATGCAAACAGTTTGGAGCTGAATGGAGAAACTGGAGCAGAGAAACGAGTCGAGTTCACACTCAGAAAACTGTTGACACGTTACCACAGTGCTGAGGAAGTATTTATGTACTACAGGAAGAGTACTAACACTACACTGTAGAAATACTTTGTAAAGGTAATTTAACTTACACTGAGTAAAATGTCACACTGACTTTTCTCTGTGATCTCATTGGATGATTGTGTATAAAGTATCATGATGTCATTTATTATGTTAGTGAGACACATAATCAACAATAATCAATATTACAATGAGCACATTAGATTATAATTTTAGATTAGCTGGTGATGAATGACACGATTGGTCACTTCACTCAGTAAAAGGTGAAGAGTCTCCTCGAGAACACGCTGAGCTAGCTCTAATGTTTTCTCTTAATGATAACGACGCTGACACTCGTTATAATCTGAAACATTTCATTGTTCACGCCTGAGTGTGAATGTCGGGCTCACAGGGAGAGGAGCCAGCGTCGTGCCAGAACAGGAGCTACAATATATTCCAGGCTCAGCAGCCTCTATGGACATAATGGCAGAGGAGAAGAGAGTGAAGAGGACGTTGACGGAGGAAGCTAAGAAGAGAAAAGGAGAGAGTGAGCGAGCAAGAAGCCGCCGGACAAGAGTAAATCTGGGACTGACTTTTAGTGGTTGGTGAGAGCTTGGTGAAATAAGTACTGTAATCAGAAGAAATACTCGAGTACAGCTGAACATAGTTACCACAGTTACACTCTGAGATGTTGATTGGTTGTCTCACAGTCTTCAGACTGTTTGTGAGTTTTAGCTCCTCGTGAATTGAAGCTTTACAACAGCTAACCGCTAACACCTCCTTCCCATCAGCCTCTCTGAGCTCTGCTGCCTGGAAACGTGAGCTGACTGCACGTGCTGCAGACACACACACACACACACACAGTCTTGATTCTGCAGCTTGTTTTGTACGTGACAGGAATAACAGAGACACACTGAGGCTTTCCCTCTCTGTGTATTGTCTGTCCTGCACGTCTCCTCAGCTTTCATGTCCTGCCAAACACACACACACACACACACACACACACACACTCAGGACTAATGAGGGAGTTGTTTGATTACATGGAGGAGGAGAGGTCTGAGTGTATAACTGAGTCTCCTGTACACTTCCTGTACCTGTCTGTCTGTCCAATCAGAGCTGACTACACTGCTAACAGGAGATGCTAACTGCTAATTCAGCTAACCTCTAATGGAGACTGAATGTAAACAAACACAGACAGCTCACTGACTCTACGACACCAACCCCAACCTCAAAATCCAAGATGGCTGCTCTGTAATGCACGCTGTCGTACACAGTATGTCTGTGGACGTTGCTATGGTTACACCAAATACAGCGTACCTAACAACAGCAAAAAAATTACTAACAGCAGCTACCAAGAGCTGACAAGAGCTAACAACAGCCACCAAGAGCTGACAAGAGCTAACAAGAGCTAACAACAGCTAACAAGAGCTAACAACAGCTGACAAGAGCTAACAACAGCTACCAAGAGCTGACAAGAGCTAACAAGAGCTAACAACAGCTGACAAGAGCTAACAACAGCTAACAAGAGCTAACAACAGCTGACAAGAGCTAACAAGAGCTAACAACAGCTACCAAGAGCTGACAAGAGCTAACAGGAGCTAACAACAGCTGACAAGAGCTAACAACAGCTGACAAGAGCTAACAAGAGCTAACAAGAGCTAACAACAGCCACCAAGAGCTGACAAGAGCCAACAAGAGCTAACAACAGCCGACAAGAGCTAACAACAGCTAACAAGAGCTAACAACAGCTGACAAGAGCTAACAAGAGCTAACAACAGCTACCAAGAGCTGACAACAGCTGACAAGAGCTAACAAGAGCTACCAAGAGCTAACAACAGCTGACAACAGCTAACCTGGTGTTGTCCGACTTGTACTGGAACGTTCCCAGCTGTGACTTTCAAGCTAAATGAAACGCAACTTTATACTTCCTGTTTACATCTCCCAAAGCATCATGGGAGCTGTAGTTCCAAAACTTGAGAACTACAGCTCGTGTTTTGGAACTACAGCTGTAGTTCAAGTTCCAGAACTGCTGTTTGGGGGATAAGATAAAGAAGAACAGCTGAATGTTCCGTGTGACTCACCTGAAGGGCAGCGGGCAGTGTCCGTCCTCCTCCCTCGGCGGCTCCACCTCATGGGGGTGCAGGACGCTGACATCATCACTATGCTCCAAATTCTCTGACATCATCATCATTGGCCTGGAGCGGTCTGGAGGGCAGAACAACCTCGATCAGAACGTTTGTGAGCCGGGTTATTTCCTGTCTGCAGGTCGATCCATTTAAACGAACGCAGCACGCCGACGTTAATCTGAAGACTGAAACAACGATGAGGAGACGAGGGAGGAGGAGGGAGGAGGGAGGAGGCATGGAGCTCTAAATATAGAGGTGTGAAGAAGAAAACCATCACGTTTTCTTCTTCTCCAGCTCGCTGTTGGTCACACGTCAAAGATTAACAAATGAAAATGAACTCCTCGTCCATGCTCTTAATCCTGCATAACTTTAAGCCTTAATATAATCTGAACAGGTGAGTTGTATATAAATTCACCCTCAGTACAGTTGTCATGAACGGGGAAATTAGCTATAGAGACCAAAACTGTTTTTTGTACCAGGCTGTAAACATGTTTATTTCTGCTGTGAAGTTGGACATTTGAACATGGGGACTTATGGAGACTGACTCACTTCTGGAGCCAGCCTCAAGTGGACGACAAGAGGAACTGCAGTTTGTGGCACTTCACTTCATATACATGGAGGTTGATGACTGGATACAACAAGAGTTGCTGTTATATTACACATTCACTCCATTTTATATTATATTTGATATACATGTATGCAAATTTACATTTGTGTTCTTGCTGTGAGGTGTCAGAGGGCGTGCATGAGGCAGAGCTCTGATTGGTCGGAGGACTCGCTGAGCCGCAGAGAAAACCTTTGATCTGTGAGACGAACACACACACACGCACACACGCACACACACTGTTCTCTCCTCTGTTGCCATGGTAACAACATGAGAGGAGGCTCGTTCAGATCGAGTGTTTCGCTCCTCATCTCCGTGACGGCTGAACTCAGTCCAACATGAAGCTCTGATCAGGAAGTCTACAGGACGGACCATCGTCACGGAGACTACGTCCAGGTTTTAGACAGTCTGCGGGGACGTCACGGAGACTACGTCCAGGTTTTAGACAGTCTGCGGGGACGTCACGGAGACTACGTCCAGGTTTTAGACAGTCTGCGGGGACGTCACGGAGACTACGTCCAGGTTTTAGACAGTCTGTCCAGATGAAATGATGACAATTGAAAAATTAAATATCAGATAAGTTGTAATAAAGAAATATTTATGATGTCTGTCGATGATTCATGTTTATATCTAAGTTAAATATTTCATCCCGTTCACTTCCTGCAGCACAAACTTCAGATTAATGATTAACGTCTCCTCCTCCTCCTCTTCCTCCTCCTCTTCCTCCTCCTCTGAGCCAACAGAAGTTCGTCCGCTCGATATTTAAACAAATCCACGTCCGAGTATCCAAACAATGGCCGACACCTCGAGCACATCATGTGCATTACACTGAGCTCATGCAAATCTGACGGCTCGTGTGATTACAGAGTGAAGTCAGCGCAGACGAACACGTCTGCATGTGAACACGTCTGCATGTGGACACGTCTGCATGCGGACACGTCTGCATGCGGACACGTCTGCATGCGGACACGTCTGCATGCGCACACGTCTGCATGCGGACACGTCTGCATGCGCACACGTCTGCATGCGGACACGTCTGCATGCGCACACGTCTGCATGCGGACACGTCTGCATGCGCACACGTCTGCATGCGGACACGTCTGCATGCGGACACGTCTGCATGCGAACACGTCTGCATGCGCACACGTCTGCATGCGGACACGTCTGCATGCGCACACGTCTGCATGCGGACACGTCTGCGCACACGTCTGCATGCGAACACGTCTGCATGCGCACACGTCTGCATGCGGACACGTCTGCATGTGCACACGTTGAGGCGTGCAGATGTCAGCTGACTCCAACCTGTACAGACATTTCCACCACACACAGTGAAAGGCGTTACCATGGCGACAGGCATGATCCTCTCTCTCCAGCTGACAGCAGGTACTTCTGTTCCTCCTCCCTCCCTCCTGGTTTCCATGGAGACCTCGCTCGGTCTCCTCTTGAGGGAGTTTCACCCTGCTGATTAAATCAGGCAGCACCTCAGGGAGACGCCGGCTGTTTGCTGCGATGGGAAACCTTCAAACCTTCAGCCGCCACGCAGCAGGTCCAACACCACGTTTAACAAGGGGACGGACCGGGACGAGTCCTGCAGGACGGACCGGGACGAGTCCTGCAGGATGGACCTGGACCTCCTGCAGGACTCGTCCCGGTCCGTTCTGCAGGACTTGTCTGACTTTTGTTGATCTCATATTGAAGTGAAAACCTGACCAGACGTGACCTAAACGTGACCTCACATTTGACTATGTGGGCTGAAACCAGCCAATCAGCATCTTCCTGATGGTCGGACATCTCCACCACAGCAGCATCCTCTTCACTGCAACGTATGCAAACGACAAGAAAATCAGATTCTCCAACCAGACGTCACATGACACCTGCTGTAAAGACTACACATACAGAACGTCACGGAGACTACGTCCAGGTTTTAGACAGTCTGCGGGGACGTCACGGAGACTACGTCCAGGTTTTAGACAGTCTGCGGGGACGTCACGGAGACTACGTCCAGGTTTTAGACAGTCTGCGGGGACGTCACGGAGACTACGTCCAGGTTTTAGACAGTCTGCGGGGACGTCACAGAGACTACGTCCAGGTTTTAGACAGTCTGCGGGGACGTCACGGAGACTACGTCCAGGTTTTAGACAGTCTGCGGGGACGTCACGGAGACTACGTCCAGGTTTTAGACAGTCTGCGGGGACGTCACGGAGACTACGTCCAGGTTTTAGACAGTCAGTGGGGGTCTGACTTCCTGTCTGTGGCTCTCAGCTCTGAGCTGATTGGTTAATAACTAATAGTTAATAAATATATTGAACTGTGATCAGACTGAGCAGACAGCAGCTCTGGTCGGAGGTCTGTGTTTTGTTCTGGGAGGCCGACCGGGTCCGCAGCTCTGAAGCAACTGAACCAGGCGTTGTGTTTGTGGTCTGGTACCGCCCCGAGAGCCTTGAACACCCACGAGGACGAGGCGCTCTGTATTCAGAGCTGATGGAGCGGACGGTGGCTGACTGCATGTTAACTACTGAGAGGAGGCCACACAGAGACCGAGTCAGTCTGAAATACTGAGAGCAGAGGAACTCACGAGAGCTTCAGGAAATATTCAAAAGGTCCAGACGACTCAGTTCAACCAACATGATGATGTAACTTTCATAAACTAACGTCTGTGACCTCCTGTTGATCTACACTGACCTGTGATCAGGTGAATGGTGTCTCTGTCATTCGTACGTCTGTTCTCACACTATGTAACTTTGGGCTCCGGGTCGGGAGAAGTACGTAACGCTTTACGGCACTAAGTCACACACCACCAACTATTTCACTGATTTTGGTGAAACTGGATCATATTTTATGGAGAAAATGTTTTCTGGTTTTCCCTCTGATGTCCTCCGGCTGCTCCGCCTCAACTCTCTGTGATTTACAGAGTTTATGATGGACAGTGAAGTAAACTGCTGACAACTGTAGCTGCTGTTAGCTCATGTTAGCTCAGTCTGTTAGCCGTTTGTAAACACGTTTTGGACCACCGGGAAGAAGAAGAAGAAGAAGAAGAAGAAGAAGAAGAAGAAGAAGAAGTTTACAGGCCCAAACAGAAGCTAGGTGAGCGAAGTAATGCAGCCGGGCTCAGCAGCTTCTATGGACATAATGGCAGAGGAGAAGAGAGCGAAGAGGACGCTGACAGCTTCTATATTAAGATTATATTACATAACATATATGTGTATATATAATATTATATAATTATATATATTGTATATAGACTAAATTGAAGTACAGTAAAACAAATACTGACACAGTAACAGTAATACTGCTGAAACTAGAGTAAATACTCTGATTACTTCTCATAGTACTGACAGACTCATCCTTCTTGTGGTGTGTTCACAGTACCTGATACTCGTCGTTACTCTCAGTATTACAGTACTACCTCCATCATCATGATGACATCAGCAGCGTGTCCTCACACCTTCATCACACAGAGACAGTCTTACCTTCAGTGCACTGTGCAGTCTTCACTCAGGTCCGCGGATGTTCAGCAGCTCTGTCCGGTAACCGTCCGTCCGTCTGCACCGACCGACCGACCGACCGGAGTGGAGCCGCTGCTGCCGCTGGAGACGCCGGAGCTGCTGCGTCAAACTCACGGCACTGAGCAAAGACACTACAGGAAGTGACAGGAAGCGGCCTTCACAATAAAAGCAGGTCGCCTAGAGGGGGAAATATCAAAATAAAAGACAAAGACTGTTGAGGCCCTGCAGGGGCCAAAAAGAGCCGCTGGGCCCCCCAACGACGAGTCTGTTTGGTGGTGCACCTGTCCTCAGGTGTGCCCCGTGGTCATGTGATCAACACTATACGAAACGTTGCGTTCAGGAGCAGACGATCTGATTAAAGTGAATTCAGTGTCATCAAATCAACGACGCGTTCAAAGACTCAGGATAAAGTCGGTCGGTTGAAGGAAACACACCTGCTGCTCTGAGGTGGGCGGAGTCACTCCACAGGTGAGACGCTGTCGAATATCTGCACCCATAATGCAACTGTCTGTGTGACTTGTGTGAAGAGCTCCTTTAACCTGCAGCTCAGATGTTTGACAGCACAGCGGCGCCTCTCTGTGGCCGAACCACCGAACTACACGAAGACTTTAACATATGATGACGTCATACTGTTGATTCAACTATCAGCTGAGTATGAAGTCACTAACTAATCAATAATAACTAATCAATAACTAATCAATAATAACTAATCAATAACTAATCAATAATAACTAATCAGTAATAACTAATCAGTAATAACTAATCAGTAATAACTAATCAATAATAACTAATCAATAATAACTAATCAATAACTAATCAATAATAACTAATCAATAATAACTAATCAATAATAACTAATCAATAACTAATCAATAATAACTAATCAATAACTAATCAATAATAACTAATCAGTAATAACTAATCAATAATAACTAATCAGTAATAACTAATCAATAATAACTAATCAATAATAACTAATCAGTAATAACTAATCAATAATAACTAATCAATAATAACTAATCAATAATAACTTATCAGTAATAACTAATCAATAATAACTAATCAATAATAACTAATCAATAACTAATCAGTAATAACTAATCAATAATAACTAATCAGTAATAACTAATCAATAATAACTAATCAGTAATAACTAATCAATAATAACTAATCAATAATAACTAATCAATAATAACTAATCAGTAATAACTAATCAATAACTAATCAATAATAACTAATCAGTAATAACTAATCAATAATAACTAATCAATAATAACTAATCAGTAATAACTAATCAATAATAACTAATCAGTAATAACTAATCAATAATAACTAATCAATAATAACTAATCAATAACTAATCAATAATAACTAATCAATAATAACTAATCAATAACTAATCAATAATAACTAATCAATAACTAATCAATAATAACTAATCAATAGACAATCAGCTGAAGCTCTGTTGCCATGGTTACATGCAGTTTTTAACATCCCTCTCGTTAAAACTTTGTGACCCGACGTTTTTTTGTCTGAGCTGTTGTTTGTACCGCCGCCCCCCACCGGCCAATCAGACGCAAGTACTCTGCACCATAAAAGGTTAGAGTCGTAGTGGATTCAGTTTGATTAGATCAGATAAGAAAGACGCACTCTGACTGGACTTAAAGGAACTCGATACCTTCCTCATCCCAGAACCAGTGAACCCAGAACAGAACCTCTGAACCAGCAGTGTCCAGTCTAACAGTGAACCCAGAACAGAACCTCTGAACCAGCAGTGTCCAGTCTAACAGTGAACCCAGAACAGAACCTCTGAACCAGCAGTGTCCAGGCTAACAGTGAATACAGCAGCCTACCGAGGTGGTTTTCTTGCCGGGTTTGGCTCCTGGCATCCCGGGCTGAGTCAGTTCAGTTAGCTACACGGCTGACCGAGCTAACCACAGTTAGCGCTTCACTACTTATCAATGTTTCCATCATAAAGTCTGTAGATCAGCTCGGTACTGTGACGTTATTGTGTGTGTAAGTCACAGAGAGTTGAAGCAGTCGGAGCACATCAGAGGTGAAAAGCAGCAAATACATTGTGAATAAAATCTGACCCAGTTTGAATAAAGTTCTGTGGTTCTGGTTCTGTACAGTGATCAGTGAGGCCCGGACATAGATGACTGCAGCAGAACACCATGAAGAACACCTGAAGACACTTTGTGTCGGTGTTGGACAGACACTGGAGGACAGAGGACAGAGACACTTCAAGTTTGACTTCATGGAGACTTTAATTGTTTTGTCTTCGAACGTTACGCAACGTTCATGTAACGTTCAGGTTACGTTATGTAACGTTCAAGTAACGCTCGAGTTACGTTATGTTCAGGTAACGTTCAGGTGAATAAATGACGACTCTGAGCTCGGCGTTCCACCAGCTACAGGTTTAATATCAGAGAACAACAGTAGAAAAACAGAGGCAGAGGCTAGCAGACAAAAACAAGAGTAGAAACAATCCAACAGGCTCTTTAAAATTATTCCTCTGTACAGTATTTACACACACACACACTCACACACACACACACACACACAGAGTACAGTACAGCTACACACTGAGGAGGAGGAGTCTGAGGATCAGTCCCAGCGCTGCCCTCTGATTGGTCCGTCCTCCTCCGTCCACAGTATTTTTTAACTTCCTGTGAAGCTGAGACACTTCCAGGTCAAAGTGTGACGACGTCCCGTGGAGTCTCAGAGGTCAGAGCTCACTGCGGAGGATAAAGTCTGGGCGGGGTCAGAGGACCGTCTGACCCGACCCGACCCGACCCGCAAAACAACAGCTGCTCCTCCAAAGACCGGCAGTCTGTCTCCACCCACCGGGTCCTCTCTGTCCTCAGTCTGTGAGCCAGAACCTCTGCTGCCCACCCACCCAAGCACCACGGTACCGTCTGGAACCAGCAGGACCAGCAGGACCGGCGTCAGGCCTTCAGTCCTCCTGAAGTCTCTGCAGGGGGCGGAGCAGCTGGCTGGGCGTCCAGGCAGAGAAATCAAACGTACACAAACACCATTGAACTGATGTCGAAACAGAAACGCTTCCTCATGTGATCCGGTCACATGACTCAGGGCGGGGGGTGGAGGTCAGCCAATCAGGTGTGCCTGCAGACAGGTGAGAGGACACAATTGGTCAAGAGCAGAAAGCACAGCACAGGAAGTGAACGTGTCGTCACAGGTGGAGGAGGAGGTGGAGCTGACTCCAGGACGAGCTGGTCTGAGGTCAGTCTGCACTCTTTAATCTGACCCGAGGTCAGCTGGACCCGAGGTCAGAGGTCACGAGGTCAGAGGTCACGAGTCAGATATGAATTGAACTTACTGCCCCCTCGTGGACAGAACGTGTCACTGCGACAGTGTGGATTCAAATATTTTAAATTTAAAGTAATAACAGATTAAATTACCGTGCTGACTGTCTGAGGACGATCGGTCTGTCCAAACATACGAGCACATGAATAATGACTGATGATGTTTATTATTTCATTAACTGAACGAAGCGATCAGATGTTACTCAAACAGCTGATCATCAGTCTGACAGTCGTTCACATATCGTCACTATATTTGTATTTATTGTTTATTTTATTTATCAACGTTCAAACATTAATGTAACGTTAATGTAACGTTAATCTAACCATTCCTGACCTGCTGCAGTCACAGCAGAGCTTCACCTCAGAGTGACAGAGCTGACGTCTGACCACCAGGTGGTGCTGCAGGCTGAGACATGAAGAGTGTGTGTGTGTGTGTGTGTGTGTGTGTGTGTGTGTGTGTCTTACCGGTCTCACCTCCGTGCGGGCGGGTACATGGACGGGGCGGACGCCTGCTGACTGGCGACGATGGCTGAGGAGGAGAGGCCTGTGAGACAGATCCAACATGGAGGACACGTGAGAGTGATGATGAGTGTGAGTGTGTGTGTGTGTGTGTGTGTGTGTGTGTGTGTGTGTGTGTCACCTGAGGCGTAGGACAGGTCGTACTGTCCCGACAGCAGCGGGTACCCCATGTGATGATGGGAAGGCAGGATGCGTTGGGACGGCGAGGACCGCGGCCGGTCACCCTCCCTGTCCCGGTCTCGGTCCCGGTCCCGGTCTCTCTCCCGCTCCCTGTCCCGGTCTCGCTCTCTCTCCCGGTCGTGGGGGTTCTTGTTGTCTTGGATGGACGGGGATTTGCTCTTGTACTGGCTGGCGTGCTGCTGCAGCAGGTCCAGAGCTTTGGCCTCGCCGGGCGGCTTCACCGTGGGACTGGACCTGGACGGCTTCTCGCCCTCCTCCCCCGACGACACCTTCCCGCCGTACGACGGGTACGAGTAACCGGGCGGCAGGTACGGGCCTGAGGACAGAGAGACGGTCTTTACCTCTACCGTTTTTAGATCATCCAGAACCATCAGAACCATCAGAACCAGTGGACTCAAATGAAACCAGCTCCATGTCTGGGTTCTGTTTCTACAACAAACAAGACACTCTGAAGATCACTTCAGAGCCTGAGGACAGATCTGGTTAAAGTTTCTGTGTCCTGTTCTGATCCATTTGAGTGGTTCTGATCATACAGAGAAGTTCTGATGGTACCGCTCTGCCTTTAAAACAACAACACACCCTCACAGATCGATCTGATCTTCATTAACCATCAATCTGTTGAAATACTGATTATTAATATTTGAGTAACGTGTCAGCTGCTCTCAGCTGATGTGGGTCCACCATGGCCCGGTTCTGCTTCTTAAAGCGCTGCAGTGTTCCTGCAAGGCTCCATACTCATTATTCTGATGTGTTCCAGGAGTTTCAGTGCGCTACTCCTCCCACAGTTTTGGTCGCACATACACAAAAAAGGTATCAAAACGACCGGCTCGGCCCGGAATGGTGTGCTGTGACTTTTCTAAGAGTTTCACCAAACGGTTTTGCCAAAAATCACCAAAAACCACACCAACATTTACAATGGGTGTGTATTGGTAGAATGTTCCAGAGCTAGAGTGGGTGACATCATCGCTAGAGTGGAGAGGGAGAGAAACATTTGTCAAAAAATACATTTGCAAACGGCTCTCGTGGCCACAAATGTCACTGTACAGAAATAATTTATACATAGAAACGTAGGAAAATTCGTGGGCTACGCAGCGATATCACTGCTGAAGCTGTCAGACTTATAGTTTTGGCGGGAGACGCGCTAATGCTCCAGGATCACCCACCGACAGCCCCATCTACTCCCATGTAAACTGGAGAGGAGAAATTTCCCAAAGGAGCACGGGGCACCTGTTCTTTCTCTCTCTCCCCAGGTCACATTTTTTTAACTTTAGACGCTGAAATTCGGCATTCACATGGTCGACAAGATGAGGATGCTCACGGTCATTTGGGCTTTTTGATACGACCTACCGTTTGGCATTAGTGTCCACTAGTTGGAGGGGGTTCATTTAGAGATTTTCTGTGTCTCTCAGCAGTCACTCACACACAGACAGAGCACAGCTGCAGTTAATTGCTCTGACCTGCAGCTGACCCTGGTTGCTTGGCAACCTCAAGCCTGCCTTTGACCAACATGACCGCTCTCCCTCTCCTCCTTCTTACCCGGGTAGTTCTGCATCATGACGGAGGGCATGCCTCTGTATCCGGGGTGGCTGGGCTCGTAGCCGTGGCTGTAGGCGTAAGGTCCGTGCATGTAGGGCATGTAGCCCTGGTGCTGGGCCAGGGGGGAGGAGAACTGCATGTGGGGGGGACGGGACTCCTTCCCTCCCCCCCGGTGCTCCTCTGGAGGCAGCTGAGTCCGGCCCTCCACCCCTTCCTTCGCCTCCTCTTTCTGGAGGCCCTCCTTTGGCCGCTGCCTCTCCTCCTTCCCTTTCCTGTCGCGCTCCCTCTCCCGCTCGTCCTTCCAGCGCTCCTCCTCCTGAGGTTTGGGAGCTTCAGAATATTTGTTGTGGTAGACGTACGGCCACAAGCGCGAGTCCGGCTCCTGCACAGAAGAAGAGAGGTTAGTAAAGATGGCCGACGGCGGTCAGACCTGAAATGTTTTGTGTAAAGATGCAGTTACCTGTCTGTACCACACGGCAGGCTCAACACCTGCCGGCCTGCCTGACTCCACCCCCAGCTTGGCCTCTTCTTTCCCATGATGCCCTGCTTCGCTCAGCTTCATCTTCAGACCCTCCGGCTGGGCGGCGGGGACCTTGGGGTCCTCTCCCTTCGCCATGATGACCGACTTGGCCTGTTCTGAAGCCAGCGGCGGTTCTTTGGGCTTGGTCGGGTTCAGCACGCCCTTGGCGCCGAGGTCGGTGAGGCTGGGCGCTCGGGACAGGGTGGGCGGTACCAAGGCTTTCTGCTTCCACTCCTCCTTCCCACAGGCCTCCCGCTCTTTGCCCTCGGCCTTCTTGTCGACCTGCCGCTGCCGCTCCTCGTACTGCTGGCGGTAGGCGGGGTTGGAGGCGAGCAGGTGGGCGTGGTAGGCCTGGTCGGGGGAGTAGGAGTAGGGGGGGACGTAGTACTGGTTGTAGTAGAGCGGCTGGGTGTACATATTGGAGCGCTGCTGGATGACGGATGGCTGCTGAGGCCCCGGCTCCGGCTTCCTCTCCTCCTGAGGCTCCACCTTCAGTTTGCTCTCCTCCCCCACCTCCGGCTGCTCCTCCTCCTTCTTCACCTTCACCTGAGCGCCCTCCACGAGAGGCGGCGCTGCCGGCGCTGCCCCCGGGCTCGGGTTGGGGTAGCTGGGGGAGTAGTAGGAGTCGTAGTTGGGGTAGTACGGTGACTCCTTGCTGGGGGGCTGTGGCGGGAACAGAGCCTTCTTGGCGCCTTCGCGAGGCGTCTGGTCAGGCTCCGTCTTGACCTTGACCTCCGCCCTCCCCTCGCCGTCCTCGCCGGCGTCAGAGATGTCGGAGTAGGCGGGGCTGCTGGTTTTGACGGACGCGTTGTCGGCTCCGTTCTGGTTGAGGTGGAGGGGCACAGGGAGGCCCGTCTCCATCCTGCTCGCCACGCCGATGGACGGGCTGGGTGCGTTGTCCGAGAAGCTGTACACCTTGTCGGCCTCTGCCTTGATGCTCGCCAGCCGGCTCTGGTGAGCCTCCGATGAGCCGTTGAGCAAAGCGTCGTCAGAGTACGGGCTCCGCCCCTCCTCCGCCCGCCCGCCCTTACCCATCGCCTTTGGGCTGTCCCCCTCCTTCCCCCCCTCCCTCTTCTTCTTGTCCTTCTTCTTCTTGTCCTTGGAGAGGGTGGGGCTGGAGGCGGGGTCAGCCAGCGGCGGTGGTTTTGGTTGGATGTTCTTCAGCTGGGGGCTCTTGGGGACGGACTGTACCACCGAGCCCAGAGCGGGGGAGGACGCCTGCAGGGCGTAGGGTGAGGTGGCGCTGGGGACAGCGGGCGCCACAGGTCGGGCCGGCTTCAAGCCTTTCTGGGTCAGTTTATCGGGCTTCCCGCCGGCGCCGGCCATCTTTTTGGCCTTCCTGTCGTCCATGCCGTCGTTGCTGGCCTCGTCCGTCAGACACGCCCCCTCCTCGCCGCCGTCTGTCACCTCAGGCTCCGCCTCCCCCGCCTTTTTCTTCCCCTTTGATGTCAGCTTCCCCGGGGAGGGGGCGTCGAACCCCCGTCCTTTTGGCGTGGTGGAGCGGGCGGGGGAGATGGCAGCACCGTTACAGGAGGCGGGGTCAGGGTGGAGGGCGGGGTCATCTCCGTATTCACTGTCTCCGTCTTGGTCCAACCGGACGTCGTGGTCGTTGTGGGCCCGGGCCTGGTGGTACTTGAGCCCGTTGATGTGCTTGTACTTCTTGTTGCAGTTAGGGTGGGGGCAGTCGATGAGCACAGGGGAGGGGCAGGTCCGGTCCAGCTGTGGGGGGGGCAGGTGGTCCGGCTTCCCTCCGGGGAGGGGGAGCGCAGCACCGGTGGAGTTGGTTCTCATCCTCTTCGAGGCCTTGGTGTCCTCGGAGCTGGACGTGGGCTCCATGTCGGAGGCCGGTTTGGTCTTCCTCTTGGCGGAGGACGGGCTGGCTTTGACGTCCTCGGCGCCGCCCGCCGTCTGGCTGCCTCTCCGACCTTTGCTGTTGGTGGCGGCGCCACGCGTTTTGCTGCTGCCGCTGCCTTTGTTGTCCGATGAGTTGCTGTTGTCGTTCAGCGGCGTGTTGCTGCTTGGACGCATCCTCTTCCCCCGACCACGACCGCTCCGCATCTCCACGTCACTGGTGGGTGACTCGCAGAACCTGAAACAAAACATGAAGTTAGAAACAGGAAGGACGAGGAGGAGTGCTAACGTTAGCGTGAATGAGGTGATGATTAACGTTCATGTGACGAGGACTCTCATTTAATTCACCGGATTATCTACAGATTAACCGTCACACCTCGAGCTCACTGCTTTACCTCGGCGGGGCCCAATCGTGTCTCGTGCAGTCCAGCAGAGTCCCAACGTACGTCTTGTTCCTCCAGGTTACGTTAACAACCAGCATACCTGCAGACAGACACACAGACAGTTACACCTGTACTGTAACTGAAAGCCACAGGTGGTGTTACTTGTTGCTGCAGCAGGAAGCAGATGTCGGATGGAAACAGAAGTTTCAGATGAGCGTCGCAGTTCATCTTGCATCAGTGAGACGAGCGGCTGATCTGTGAACAGCTCGAGCCAGCCAGAGCAGAGTGTGAGTGTGTGTGTGTGTGTGTGTGTGTGTGTGTGTGTGTGTGGAGTCTGGATCGGGTTTTCCTCTCAGCGTGGCGTCTTGTTCGACATCACACGCTCCACATGAACGGTTTCATCGTGGCTGTCTCATGCAGAAGAACCTGCAGGGTTCTCGTGGTTCTCGTGGTTCTCAGAGTCAGAACCTTCATCTATCAGCTCCTCAGCTTCAGTCTGACGGTCTTTTCAGACGGGCAGCGATGGCCTCGCCCCGTGATTCATTTTCAGTATTTGGCGCAGTAACACTGACGACCGTGACGAGAGCACTTCATCAGGACGGACACTGAACGCATCGTTAACATTCATTAAGCTCGGCTCTGAGAGTCGCCCCCTGTCTGAAGAGACCTGAACAGCACCATAAATTATGTTAATTAAAGAATGTTATTATTTATTATTTTATTTTCATGAACGTTTGTTGATTATTTGATTTATAAAATATGACGTCATCATTTGTTTTTATTGCAGCCGACAGTTAACGTTACCATGGCAGCAACAGAGTAATATTTCAGTACGGTGTGATGTCATGCTGATTTGAGCACATTCTAACCAATCAGATCACTCAGTTTGACATTTCATTATCACGGGTTCACTCATTGCTGAGGTAACTTCCTGACCAGCTCCAGGTTCTGGACCGGCTCCAGGTTCTGGTCCAGCCCGTTAAACTCACCGTCCTCGGTCTCCTGCCACACGATGCCCTCCAGGTTGACGCTGGTTCCGGGCTCACACGGTCCCAGACACTCCGGCTCGGTCGCCAGCGCAGCGTCCGCCGTGTTCACCGCTACTGAGCGCGTGCGAACCATGATCTGTTCACAGGGGGACGAGATGTCGCTGTTGGCAACGGGAGCGAGGAGGTGGAGGGGAGGAGGAGCAGGGGTGGAGACCGGAGACTCCATCTGGAGGAGACAGAGAAGGAGAGAAGGAGACAGAGAAGGAGACACAATGTGAGTGATTGGCTGAAGCAGAGAGGTCAGAGGTCAACACACGGGTCATGAAGTCGACTGTAAATTAGATTAAAGCATATTTCTGCAGCGTCACGCATGGCGAACCACGACCGAACATCACGTGTACAATGATTATTATTCACAACATGTTAGAGTCATCAAACTCGACTACCTGTTCAGTCTGTTTGTCAGGTGAGATGGACTCTACTGCACATGTGCAGGATGGTGACGCATTTAAGGACAGTCTGACATCCAAACACTGATTCAGTCTCTCCTCTTCACATCAAGACGACTCGACACAAAACGTTCTGATAACTGATCGATCGTCACATGACACATGATCATCGTCTGAACACAACAAAGAACTTTAAAGAAGATCTGGATCATAAAACAGCTGATCACTATTTATTAAATAAATTAAACTGTTTGTGCGTGAAGGTTCACAGACGTTCAGACTGTTCAGTGAAGCTGACTGGCTGCTTAAGAGGGTGTTACCGTGGTAACCAGAGAAACAGCCCCCATCCGTCTCCTCTTTGAAGAATAACAAACATGGCCGCCTGGAATGCTGGGAAACCCCAAAAACCAACCGACCAATCAGCTCGTCAGAGAGGGGGGTCAGTTTCAGACAGGATGCCTCCCGAGCAGGGAAACACCTCCTCCACCTCCTCCTCCACCTCCTCCTCCGAGGTATTCATTACAACAACAAGCCACATTCCTCTCAAGGTCAGTCGCTCTCAGAGCGATCGGTGATACTGATCAGAGAGCTGCTGCTTTAATGCGTCACTTCATAGACCAGAGGAGACGTGAGGTCAGCCGAGGCTGCCAGACCTGCACAGATTAAAGTCCAGGTCATGTTCAAGGCTGTTCAAGGCTGTTCAAGACTGTTTCCAACACTTGGATGAATGATAATCTGTCATCACTGTGCTGACATCATTGTGGTTCTCTGAAGACGTTACGAGGTCAAAAGTACAACAGAGTGTGTGTGTGTGTGTGTGTGTGTGTGTGTGTGTGAGACGTTAACTACAGACGGCACACTGCAGTAAGAACCATCCAATCAGCTACAGGTACCAGGGAGGACCAAAATAGCAAAATAGTGAGAAGCTGCAGCAGTCGGAGCTGCTGTCGACGACACGAGTTCAGATTTAAAGACTCGACTGAAACATCGTTTACATTCTAGATTTTATATTTTCACTGTGCAGGAACATCAGAGGAAATTCAAAACGTCAAAGTTTGTCATCGTCGTTACAAAGCTGCAGTAACGAGTCAGAATATGATCTGTGGTGACGAGCTGAAGAGACGTCTGTTTCAAATCTGTCAGTTAACTCGAGAAGTAAACGCCATCACGGACACGTGACGTTTATTTAAAGCTGAACACGAGCTTCACTTCATTTGTGCAGATTATCTCGAACAAAACATTAAATATCAAACTTTTGTTTGACACAGATTTTATTTTCTAACCTCGACTCGTGACATCACAAAATCACGTGAGAAGCGCTTTAGAGGACCTACGGGCAGCTACATCACGACCTACAGCCGTGTGTGAGAGCTGCTGGAGCTGTTAGCACTGTGCTGCTTTACGGCACAGACTCCAATCTCTTTGTCTCGCCCTGAAACCTCCACACAGATGGTGATCAGCACTTTCTGCCTCAGACATTTGATTTTTGGTTTTCCCGTCTGCTCTCTCGTTTATCGTTCTCGTCTCGGAGCCGCGACGTCCAGGAAAGTTCAGCGCTGCAGAGCAGAGCGCGCATTTTAACGTCAGTGATTTGACGAATGGTTTGAGCACAGACAGACTCAGTTCTACAGTTTACTGAGGGAATCTTTCCCACCGTCCCACCTGTGCTGCGTCAACTGTTTAAGTGTCACTGCAGAGACGTTTCAGCTGCAGTCACAGAGAACTGGAAGGTCTGAAACGCCTGGAAACAACGTCCAGGCCTCACGGTGACTTCATCACAGTGAGTTAGTGGACAGAAAGAGGGTAAATAAACCCGGACACGTGTCAGGCGTGTTTCCTAACAGGCGTGTCGAAGGCCTCGACAGGGAAGACGTGATGATAAGGACACCTGGAAACCTCAAGGTCTGCCTTAAAACAACCCAAGGAACTTCCTCAAGGACTTCCCTCCAAAACATATCTACAATCCCTCAATGACCCTTGAACCACCACCTCCTCCTCCTCCTCCTCCTCCTCCTCCTCCTCGGGCCTCACACAGACTCAGAGGAATGTCAGAAATGAACAACAGGTTTGCAGTTATTTCTCCGCGGGACGCCGAGACACTGGAATAACATCTGGGATGGAGGGAGGAGGAGAGAACAGTGATTCGTCTCTCTCAGTCTCTGTTTGGATCGAAGCCCAGGACTCCAGCTCGAAAACGACGGACAAACAAATGGAGACGTTTCACGAGGATGAATCTTACTATGAAAACCTGTTTAATGACGCCTGAGATTGACTTTAAGACCAAAGGAAGGAACAAGGACGGTCCACAGGACAACCTCGAAACATTCACAGAAACTACGTTTGGATTAAAGTAAATCCAGATCGATTCTTCGTGGACAAAACGCTGAAACCGGTTCACTTTAAAGGACCAGTGTGTGTATGGACCACCATGTGTACCATTTAGTGCAAATGTATCTGTCCCAGAGTAAAGGACACGTCCACCTTTCCTGCAGAGGGCGCTCCACCTCCTGCTGAGGGAACATGTGACTGAGAGTTCAAACACGTGACCTTCTCTGTTCAACACTTCCAGGAAGACTGGCTGCAGCGCCGAGGTGTCAGGGGGCCTGTTAGCTTCTCGAGATGCTTTAATTTACTTTTTCTGTGAAGGCGTCTTCCCCTTCGACCCACCTCGTCTTCCTCCACTTCTGTTTCCCAGAAAGCATTTGGAGAACCCCCAGAGAGCCGAGCTCGTCAGGGTTTATGTGCAGGTGGAGACTCAGCCTGGGCACGAGCCACCTCTTCATACCTTTATACCTTCCAGACCCGAGTTTACGGCGTTTGGCCCGCGTTAAACGCTTTAGCTGGAGAAAAGTGAAACTGCAGTGGAAAGAAATAATTCAGGATATTGTCAGCGTTACAGAAATATATAGTGAGCTATAAAAACAACAAGGCTGAACTAAATCAAACGTCAAGACAACAGAGCACAAACAGTGCGTCTGGAGCACGTCAAATAGAGCCTGATATCATCATCAATGCTAGTTTATACCAGATATACACACATAAATACACTCATGATACATGTCCTCAGAAATCTGGTCTGCCTAACCTTGAATCAACAGCCAAATTAGCCTTGAATTAACTGATGGATTAGCCTTGAATCAACCAACTAATTAGCCTTAAATCAACAGGTGGTTTAGCCTTGAATCAACCACCAATTTAAACTTGTATCCAAAGCCTGTTAAAACCTGAAGGGGTAGTCTGCTAAGCCTTGAATCAACACATTGAACCTTGAATCAACACCTTATTCGATTCAATAAGTGAATGTATACTGAATAAGTAAACATCAGTTTAAAAGGTGAGCTCTACAAAGAAACGTGTTGATTACAGTTTTAGATGATTTTTTGCCTTCAAACAGACGCAGCAGCTGGAAATATCCAGATGTGACGTCAGTGTCCAGGTTTAGAGTTCACAGGAAGAACACCCACCACATCTGTCTGTCTGTACTGTAAACTGAGCAGAAGGAAGAGAAGATTCACTCCTTTTCCACCGGCTTTGTGTTTAGTCTGAGTTTTAGTCCACGTGGTGTCAGACTCAGTGTCCAGCTGCAGAGTTTTAACATGTCGAGCATTAAACTGAACCTGCCGTCAGCTGACAGCAGCTCGGCCTCCGTCACATTAAGATGTTTTAACACGGAGCAAAACCACCATCCATCCACCAAAGACAAACAAGTCAGCAACTTCATGTTGGACTAATTTAACCTGAAAATATCCGTCTGTGTGACCATGAACGAACAGCCCAGATCTCTGAATCAAGACCTGTTTAACCTTGAATCACCAGCTTGTTTAACATTAAGTCAACAAACCATTAAACCTTGAATCAACAAACAATCTAACCCTTAGCCTGTTTAACCCTGGATGGACAGCCTGCTAAGCCTTGAATCAATAACTCATTTAACCTTGAATTAACAGCTGATTTGACAACCTTGAATCATAAGCACATTGAACCTGGAATCCACAGTTCTTTTATCCTTGAATCTTTTAAATGAAGAGCATATTCATGCTCTTTATGTTAGTGTAAGTTCAAGGTGCTTTCCTTGAAATCAGACCTTCACTCATAAATTCAGACACAAACAGTTTGAGGTTAAACTTTGACCTTTGACCTGAAGCAGTTCGACCTCGGTGTTAACCCTGATCACACACAAGACTTCTTATTGTGCAACCAACAGCTTAAAGCAACAAACTCCTCACCTGAGGGGCTATGGAAAGGCATTCTGGGAAATGTAGGAGATGACATCAGAATGATGACGACGGCTTGAAGGTGTTAGCGGCCATGAGGTGACAAAGGTCACTGCTCGATTCTGATAGGCCAGAGGTGACGGCGGCAAAATCTACTTGACTGATGGACGAGAGCGGAAACTGAGCGGCTGATAACTGCTGGGCTGGGAACCTCCATGCTGAACTACATTTGGTAAGACGACGAGGAAAGCTGGAGTGAAAGAGAAACATCTGACAGACTGTGTTTGTCTCGAGCGTCACAATGTCGACTGATGAATGAACCCGTTTGATTTGTCAGGGTGATTTCTTACTGTTATTTCTTCACTATGGGTTTTGGTTGGGTCAGCATGTGTATATCGGAACTTGTGTTTACATTTGATCCATAAAAGATCCAAATTAACTGTCTCAGTCTGAAAGCACGATGGTTAACCGGACACCTCGTCAGGTAATTAACTCCTCACACCTTTAATTGATCACCTCTATCACACTGACGATGTAAAGTTCACGCTGCACCGCCCGCAGCAGGCGGGATTCGTTCGTTCGTTCGTTCGCTCTTACCTTCACACCGACCACTTTCTTCAGGCTTCGGCACTCGCCGTTGTCCACCTCCTCTTGGTCCGTTGTCATGGCAACGGGCTGCCCAATCCCCGCCAGGTCCAGCGCCATGTTCCCAAGCTGCTCGGCTGCAGCCAACTCGGGGTTCTGCTGGCCCTCGAATGTGCCGCTGCGAGGGGCCCCCAACGGCAGGATGGGGGCCATGGACTCTTTGTCAGCATTGACCACTCCCGTGGTCACGACCTCCATTTTGTCCTTCTTAGTTTTCACCCCGTCTTTGTCCTTTTTCACAGCAGGGAGGGTCCGGGAGGGTTTGCTCGACTTGTCAGCTCCCTTACCGGGGGCAGAGTTTGGGTTCTGGGGTGGAGGATCCCCGGGGGTCCGACCCTGAACCTCCTTCTTAGCTCCATCTGAGACCGGGGCCTTCACGCTGTCCTTAGAGTTTTTACTACGTTTGGATTTGGATTTGCTCTCTTTGCCCTGCGCAGCGGCTACAGGACTAACAAACTTTATATTGTCAGGTAAAGCAGCCACAGCGCTGGGAGGAGCGGCCATGCCTCCTCCCTCCTTACTGCTCGACATCTCTAGTTTGTCCTTCTCCAGGTCGGCGTCCAGGTCAATGATCAGATTGCCAACACCGATATCCCACTCATCGCCGCTGTCGTACGTGTCCACCGCGTTGGAGTCCACACCTTTCCCGCCTGCAGGGCCGCTGCTGAGGGACATCTTAGTAGGAGCGTCCCGGAGCGCCGCAGGAGGGCCACAGGAGGGCCGCGCTCCTCCCAGCCGCAGGACGCCTCCTCAGGGCTGGACCCCGCGCCTCCTCCCTGCTCCCCACATCGCCTCCTGCACACGGGAAAACAACAGGTTAGACCAGAGAGGAAGTGACATCAACAGGTTAGAGCAGACCAGAGAGGAAGTGACATCAACAGGTTAGAGCAGACCAGAGAGGAAGTGACATCAACAGGTTAGAGCAGACCAGAGAGGAAGTGACATCAACAGGTTAGACCAGAGAGGAAGTGACATCAACAGGTTAGAGCAGAGCAGAGAGGAAGTGACATCAACAGGTTAGACCAGAGAGGAAGTGACATCAACAGGTTAGAGCAGAGCAGAGAGGAAGTGACATCAACAGGTAGGACACATTTTTATATACATTATGTATGAAACAGATTTTTCTCTGATATATTTTTTATTTGATGTGAATTTTTCTCTAAATAAAGTCTAACTTTGTTCTGAAGGTCCGTTTGTGGTGACCCGTTCCTGTTGTGTGTTTCCTGGAGATGGGTGGGCAACTGCCCCAACAACTGAGCAACAACTGCCCCAACAACCCAACAACTGCCCCAACAACCCAACAACTGAGCAACAACTGCCCCAACAACCCAACAACTGAGCAACAACTGCCCCAACAACCCAACAACTGAGCAACAACTGCCCCAACAACTGAGCAACAACTGCCCCAACAACCCAACAACTGCCCCAACAACTGAGCAACAACTGCCCCAACAACCCAACAACTGCCCCAACAACTGAGCAACAACTGCCCCAACAACCCAACAACTGCAGACTGGCGAGCAGATCGTCATGACATTCACTTGACAGGAAGTTCTGATCAGCTGATCAGATTCAAAAGTTCTGAACTGTTGGACGTGTTTGGTTCTTTTGTCAGCGTTCTGATCCGAGTCCTGCTGCGACGTCTCTTCGTGTTTCTGCTGACTCAGACTTTCAGACCTGATCCAGCAGGCTGACCTTTGACCTCCGTGGCGGGAGAGTTACTCAGCACCATAACTGCTCTGTCCGGCCAATCACGTGTCGAACGCTGCTCTGCTGCTCCTGCTGCTAATAACACGCCATGAAGCGCTCAGACAAAAAGAGAACATGCCAACAACACGGAACACACGATTATAAAATATGCTTCATCATCAGTTCTAATGTCTATTATTTTAAATAAAGTTCAGTTCTGTGTGAATGTAAACAGCTGTAACTAACGAGGAATTTAATTATCTGTTCATTTAAACGTCTGACATCAGGTAACGTTTCAGCTCGAGAAACTAAATGAATCAAACAATTAATCAATAATCTAAAATCACTGATTCATTTCCTGTCGATGACCTCGACAGAGCGAGCTGCCATAATTATTCATCAATGAATCTGAATTAATCAGTTTTATTAATTAAACAACTGACTGTTTATAGTTATATATATTATAGTTAAAAAATGTTTGATCTTCAGATTTGCTCCGTTAAACAGGAAACAGTGGACAGACGGGTCGTTTGCAGCAGGTGGCGCTGTGCCTCGTTAGTGTGAGGTGTTTGTAATGATTTCAGGACATGAAGTGGAGTCAGCCTCTGTGAGCTGACCTGGAGTCAGCCTCTGTGAGCTGACCTGGAGTCAGCCTCTCTGAGCTGACCTGGAGTCAGCCTCTCTGAGCTGACCTGGAGTCAGCCTCTGTGAGCTGACCTTGAGTCAGCCTCTCTGAGCTGACCTGGAGTCAGCCTCTCTGAGCTGACCTGGAGTCAGCCTCTGTGAGCTGACCTGGAGTCAGCCTCTCTGAGCTGACCTGGAGTCAGCCTCTCTGAGCTGACCTGGAGTCAGCCTCTGTGAGCTGACCTGGAGTCAGCCTCTCTGAGCTGACCTGGAGTCAGCCTCTCTGAGCTGACCTGGAGTCAGCCTCTGTGAGCTGACCTGGAGTCAGCCTCTGTGAGCTGACCTGGAGTCAGCCTCTGTGAGCTGACCTGGAGTCAGCCTCTCTGAGCTGACCTGGAGTCAGCCTCTCTGAGCTGACCTGGAGTCAGCCTCTCTGAGCGTGAGCTGACCTGGAGTCAGCCTCCTGAGCTGACCTGGAGTCAGCCTCTCTGAGCGTGAGCTGACCTGGAGTCAGCCTCTGTGAGCTGACCTGGAGTCAGCCTCTGTGAGTGGATTAGCTCGTAGCATCCAGAGCTGTTCTCAGATCAGACTTCCTGCTCAGCTGCTTCACTTAATTAAAAGGCGTCCTCATCGTCGCCATGAGCGCCGCAGAGGAGCCTCTTTATATGGAAATGAGCCTGAGACTGAGCCTGGCCCGGCCCGGCCCAGCCCGCTCCTCACAGACAGCAGGACAAATCATCCAGGCTGCCCTGATGGAAACTTGGCCCGGACGACTCCACAACTCAGCACGGACGAGCCAGCGAGCGTCTTCGGACCGGGCTGGGCTGTAAACTACACGTCCCAGGCAGGGTGAATCCTCGCCCACGTATTAACACGCCGTCAGCGCTCTGATGATTTACGGCGGGCCGCGGGACAGCAAGGAAGACGAGGCTGGGTCAGCGCCAGCTTCAGCTGAGACTCTGCTGGGAAACTGGCTGCAGGTAGAACCGGTCCAATATGAACTGTATGAAGAGTATTCACAGGTCTGTGTGGAGGAAAGGTGGAGCTGATCACACCATCAGATCTTAATGATACTGATTATTATTATTCAGAAGATCTGAGGGTCAGTCAACAGAAAGCTTCAGCTGTGGCAGTCACTGATATTCCAGAGATCGTAATAACAGAGGTCAGAACGACATTTAAATATTAATCAGAGCTCAGAATATCTGGTGCTGTTGATGAACATTTACTGTCACTGTGAGTTCAGGTCGACAGTTCATACAGCAGCTTTCTACTGAGAGCGACTGAAACACAAAGAGGGAGCTTGATTTTGTTTCTGTTGAGTTTGAATGAAGTTACGATGATTAGTGAGGTAACGAGAGCGACAGACGACAGTTTAAGAATCTTTCTGTCACTAAACGTCCGTCTGTACGATCCTTCCCGAGTCTGTCACTCTGAATACACCCTGAGTCTGTCACTCTGAATACAACCTGAGTCTGTCACTCTGAATACAACCTGAGTCTGTCACTCTGAATACACCCTGAGTCTGTCACTCTGAATACACCCTGAGTCTGTCACTCTGCATACACCCTGAGTCTGTCACTCTGAATACACCCTGAGTCTGTCACTCTGAATAAACATGTTTGTTGTTATGTTGTCGGCATGCAGCGCATGTTCACGGCCCGAACTGCTGTCGTCCCATCAGCTGACGTGAAGCCTCTGCAGGACAGGTCAGGATCAGAGCGGCGCTCACACACTCCACACACTCTCATAGCATTGAGCTGGACCTCCTCTGATGAAGACACGACGGGTTCAGGAGAGTCCATTTGTCAGTAATATTATTGAAAGTGTGACAAGCCTCCTATGTCCTAAACACTCGTCCTAAACACTCGTCCTAAACACTCGTCCTAAACACTCGTCCTAAACACTCGTCCTAAACACTCTTCCTTGACCTGGATGTTAAGTGTTCTGAGGAAAGGTGTGAAGGAGAGGTCGTAAGGAGTTAGGAGAAGTGGAGGGTGGTGTTCAGAGAGTCAGACTACATCATGATGTGATGGAGGATGTTATTGATATGATCTGTGGTAAAACTACAAAGATGTTTGATGGACTACAAAACGCTCCATGTTAGATCGTTCTCCCCTCATTTACATAAAAACAGACAACCTGGTGAAAATTAATGAATTAAATTAATTAAACATTCAAATTAAAATGGAGCGTCACACTGAATGATGATCATCATTTCATTTGGTCTGAAAGTGAAACATCCTGTTCAATGTTGTCATCTTTCCTCTGAACCAAACTTTAAACTTTCTGTTCACACGTCGACAATATTTATCTTTTCAAATCCACATGAAGGACGAGCGCTCAGAGTCCATGCTGCTGTGGAGGACGTTACATATCTTCATCACCTGAACTGTGACGTTTGTTTCAGTCACTCGAGTGGCGGCTGATGTCCGACCTTCACCTGAGAGGTCGATGTGATGTCAACACGTCAGCTCAGAGCAGCTCAGAGCAGCTCTGAGGTCAGCGCGAAGAACGGAGCAGTTTGTGTCACACACCGTCATGCTGCAGCTCTATGCCCAGATTAACCCGGGATTAACCCAGGTTTAACCCCTGAACCTGGACGTAGTCTCTGTGACGTCCCCACAGACTGTCTAAAACCTGGACGTAGTCTCTGTGACGTCCCCACAGACTGTCTAAAACCTGGACGTAGTCTCTGTGACGTCCCCACAGACTGTCTAAAACCTGGACGTAGTCTCTGTGACATCCCCACAGACTGTGTGTGTGTGTGTGTGTGTGTGTTCAGACTGTCACTGTTCATGGTACGTCAGCTGACTTCCTGTCAAACTTCAGTGTGTTCAAACAGTTTTCACATTCAGTCTTTGGTTTCTTCTTGTATGACACATCCGTCACATGATCACAGCTAAATGTTTCTGCCTTGACAAGCCGACAGCCACCCTCCACCCTCCACCCTCCACCCTCCACCTTCCACCCAGCCCGTCTCTCAGCGCCTCTCTGAGGGGTTCAGTCAGCGGTCAGGCGGGGTTCACACCCTGAGCTCTGCTCCCCCCGGGCTTTATCTCCACCCGTCTCACAGGCTGAGTTATCAAAGAGTGCATGTGGAGGACGCAGACCACACTTCATACAGCAGAACAGAACACACCCCGACCTTCAACCGCTCCATCTCCACGTGGTTTGAACTGTCAGTTAACAGAGGCCTCAACAACACCACCAGAACAGAACCAGGACCAGGACCTGAGCTGAGCTGAGCTTCAGACTCAAACTCAGGTGACTCCCCTGAAGTCATTCAACACTGCAACTTAATTTTAATTTTAGAAACTTTATTGATCACGTTGAACGTGAAATTACTTCTCCGCATTTAACCCATCCAGGCTGGCACACACACACGCACAGGGTCACACATTCAAATTGACAGATGCCAGATTCACTGGAGCGGTGGGCATCAACTCACAGCGCCTGGGGAGCAGATGTTGGGGGGGTACGGTGCCTTGCTCAAGGGCACCTCGGCCGTGGCAATCTTTTTTGAGCAGCAAGAGCGGGGATCAAACCGCCAACCTTGGGGTTATTGGACGACCCACTCTACCACTGAGCCACAATCGCCCCCCCCCCCAAAAAAAAAGTGTGTGTGTGTGTAATGACATTTATTCAGTCATTTAGCTGACGCTTTTATCAAAGCGACTTACAGGGAGCAGTTTGGGGTTCAGTTCTTGCCCAAGGACACCTCGACATGCAGACTGGAGGAGCCGGGGATCGAACCTCCAATCATCTGATTAGTGGACGACCCGCTCTGCCTCCTGAGCCACAGCCGCCCAGGACACAACATACTGCGTGCACGCACACACACACACACACACACACACACACACACACACACACACTCTACTGAAAAAACACACGTCTCATCACGACTCTGAACATCTGATTGTGTCACATCGTTTGTTAATATTATTTGAATTTTTAACATAAAATCTGCATGATGTTGTGACGTGTCTCCTGGTTCCACGGTGTTGGACGAGGACGCTGAAGACACCTTCAGACGGATCAGACAGCCAATCACAGCAGGGCGATCAGGAGGTGTGTTCGTGCTCAACGTAACAATCAGGAAATAAACGACTCGCTCACTCTCATTCACAGACTGCGTCTCTCAACCACTGCTCACTCTCTCTGTGTCAAATTAAACTTCATGTTTCTATTTTCATCAGAAATTTCAGTCAGACTCACATAAACTCCACCGGGCACGCCTCCGTCACGCCTCCGTCACGTCTCCGTCACGCCTCCGTCACGTCTCCGTCACGTCTCCGTCACGTCTCGCCTGTTTTATGTGCTTCTACGTGTGTAAATCGAGCAGAGGCCTGCTCCTGAACCGGACCGCGGCGGAGCCGGTGGGGTTTCAAACATTGAACAGCCGTGTATCGCCCGTGTATTTGACACAGTCAAATTTTGCTCCTCTGTGATTGGCTGGAAAGAGTCACATGAACGAACCTCAGACCACCTTTTTCTCCTCGACACTTTTGTTTACGTTTGTCAGCGCTTGGTGGAGGAAACGCAGCTGGTCGTCCACTTCCTGTCGCCGTGTGTCGCCATGGCTACGACGCTTCATTGCGCTTCCTCGTCAACAAACAGACGCCGCCGCCGCCGCCGCCTCGACCATGACTGACTGACACACACCTTTAGACTGAGTTTAACCTGATGACTGACTGACACACACCTTTAGACTGAGTTTAACCTGATGACTGACACACACCTTTAGACTGAGTTTAACCTGATGACTGACACACACCTTTAGACTGAGTTTAACCTGATGACTGACACACACCTTTAGACTGAGTTTAACCTGATGACTGACTGACACACACCTTTAGACTGAGTTTAACCTGATGACTGACTGACACACACCTTTAGACTGAGTTTAACCTGATGACTGACACACACCTTTAGACTGAGTTTAACCTGATGACTGACTGACACACACCTTTAGACTGAGTTTAACCTGATGACTGACTGACACACACCTTTAGACTGAGTTTAACCTGATGACTGACTGACACACACCTTTAGACTGAGTTTAACCTGATGACTGACACACACCTTTAGACTGAGTTTAACCTGATGACTGACACACACCTTTAGACTGAGTTTAACCTGATGACTGACTGACACACACCTTTAGACTGAGTTTAACCTGATGACTGACTGACACACACCTTTAGACTGAGTTTAACCTGATGACTGACTGACACACACCTTTAGACTGAGTTTCACCTGATGACTGACACACACCTTTAGACTGAGTTTAACCTGATGACTGACACACACCTTTAGACTGAGTTTCACCTGATGACTGACTGACACACACCTTTAGACTGAGTTTCACCTGATGACTGACTGACACACACCTTTAGACTGAGTTTAACCTGATGACTGACTGGCACACACCTTTAGACTGAGTTTAACCTGATGACTGACACACACCTTTAGACTGAGTTTAACCTGATGACTGACACACACCTTTAGACTGAGTTTCACCTGATGACTGACTGACACACACCTTTAGACTGAGTTTCACCTGATGACTGACTGACACACACCTTTAGACTGAGTTTCACCTGATGACTGACTGACACACACCTTTAGACTGAGTTTCACCTGATGACTGACTGACACACACCTTTAGACCGAGTTTAACCTGATGACTGACACACACCTTTAGACCGAGTTTAACCTGATGACTGACTGACACACACCTTTAGACTGAGTTTAACCTGATGACTGACTGACACACACCTTTAGACTGAGTTTAACCTGATGACTGACACACACCTTTAGACCGAGTTTAACCTGATGACTGACACACACCTTTAGACCGAGTTTAACCTGATGACTGACTGACACACACCTTTAGACTGAGTTTAACCTGATGACTGACTGACACACACCTTTAGACTGAGTTTAACCTGATGACTGACTGACAGGCCTTCAGTCAGCAGCTCGTGCTGTGCACTCACACTCATTTACAAGTGTTAGCATGTTGCACTGACAGCAGCTACATCCTGCCTGCTGTATGAAGCAGCTACACAACATATATCATGTTAGCCACGTTAGCTTGTTGGGTCGTGAGGACAATAAACAAGAGCCAAAATGCTAATTAGCTGTAGCTGCTAATTAAAACACGTAAAGAAGACAGAACATTGTTGCAAACACAGCTAGCCTAGCCTAGCTACCATTAGCTTCGCGGCGGCCCTGGAGCTCACTCTGCCCTTTAGCACAAAGCTAACATGGTTTAAAATAAACCGTCTCCCCGCCGCTTCAGCTGGATGATGCCCGCCTCAAACACACACACCGACGCTCACACAAGAGCCCGACATCGAATAACGTGGCCGGGTTTTGTTACAACTTGTGCGGCAGCTTAAGTCCCGAGAGGGCCCCACACCAACCGTGGCCCGCTACAAGGCTAACGAGATCCATTATCGGACGCGTTGCTTGTTTAGCACTAACGGGGGGAGATTTCGGTGTTCTCCGTGTAACTTTGTGAGAAACGAACCGTCCCACGGGCTCCTGTCAGCGTTTACAGCCGAGATTAGAGACGTTCAATCGGATCTAAAGCCCAAACACAGGTACAGGTGGTTTATGTAACTGTTGACCTGACGTCCTATCTGTCGTGTGATGGACAATTACCGATGCGGCGCTTTCAACCTCCCTGTCAAACTTATAGATCCAATATCGGACAACTAACTAACCTCTGATGCTGTTTCACCCAAAATCCAGCATTTATTTTAATATCCAGCACAACTGCAGTGATATTAAACAAGGGAGGGATCCGGACTGAGTTCATTTAACGATCATTAGTTTATAAAAACGCCACATTAGCTTGAAAACATGCTAAACATGGAGGGTTGGTTTGAACGGACGGTTAGCAGACACCAAACGGACATTACAATGTTGATATGAAGAGGTGAGAGCAGCCGTTACACAAACAGTTCAACACACACATATGTGTGTGTTGAACTGTGTGTGTGTTTTAAAAACAAGTGTGGAGGTGGTGCTTCAGCGTTTTCAGGTGGATTTAAAACAAGCGGGTCAGACGGGGACGTGTCCGATGATGGACGCATGCCCCTTAGCTTCCCCGGTCTCTCCAGACAAAGACAGCAGCTAGCCTGCTGAGCTAACCCCCGGGATAGCTAGCAGGCTATCCCGCGTTTCAAAAAAAAAAAAAAAAAAAGTGGATCCGAACCTCACCGAGCAGGTTCGGCTCCGACGAGCCCACTTACCCCGTTTGAAATCCCAATCCGACCAGTGCTCATGTGCACTCCATAGGTCCCGATAATCCCGGTGAAACAGTTACAAGCTCCCCCCAAACTGGTGGCTCGAAGCAGGCAGAGACCAGTCAACGTGCTCCCAGTTCACTGGACCGCAGCCATCACACGGTCACATCCCGGAGAAGAAAGCTGGAAAACAGCGGGAAACACCGACATTTTGGAGTCAGCCCTCGAGCCTGGATGGAAATAAAACTAATCCCGGGTATTCCATGAGCGGATGCGATAATCCAGGAGTTTCCAGACCGACGTTATCCCCGTTAACAGACACACAGACAGCAACAGACAGACAAACAGCACTGTGGGGCTAAATGGCTGTTAGGTACAATGCAACCGAAACCCCGGAACACTGGATCAGTGGAGTCACTGGACCTGGACTGAGCTCCCCCGGATCGGAGTCACTGACTGGACCTGGACTCAATGGGTGGATGAAGAACTGATACCACACTGTAAAAAATACTTTATCACAATTAAAGTCCTGCACTGTAAAAAATACTGACATTAAAGTCTGTGTGTAAACTTTCACTCTTTGCTCCAATCACATCCGAGCAGGCCTCGGTCAACTTCCTCCTTTCCTGTACTTACTTTCCTGCTACGTGTTAGCATGTTAGCTCGGCTATGTTGAAAAGAAAAGCACATTTTGAAGATGGTTAAAATTAAGTTAGCTAATGTTAGCAAAAGGCTAGTTAACAAATCAATCATTAACCAGCTAGTTAGCTACCGTGTCGCTAGCTAGCTACTTTACATCAAACGTTAATTGGCTAGTTAGCCAGCGTTTTGCTAGCTTCACAAGCCCTGCCCCTTTTACCCTGTGCTTAGATATGCTACGTGTTAGCATGTTAGCTCGGCTATGTTGAAAAGAAAAGCACATTTTGAAGATGTTAAAATTAAGTTAGCTAATGATAGCCAAAGGCTAGTTAACTAAATCAATCATTAACCAGCTAGTTAATTAGCATGTTGCTAGCTAGCTACTTTACATCGATTGTTAGTTAGCTAGCGGTTTAAATAAAACCTCATTTAAAGATGGTTCATGGATAAAGTAGATATGATAAACTATCGATATCTTAAATCAGCCAATGTTAACGAAATTCTAGCCAACTAGCAAGCTAATCAACCTCAGCTGAAAATAATCTTCCACATTGTGTGGTACACAATATTCTGCAAGCCGAGCTGCTAACTTCTGGTTTAGCCTCCGCTGACTTAAAAAGGCGGTGGACGCCAATGCTGTCATTACACAGTTTGGCAGCTATATCAAATTAGCTTCTCAGTTGTGAAGATGTCATTTAAGTATGAAGATTATGATGGACACATCTTCAGTACAACGTCCACAGTACTGCAGACGATGCACCAACCCGCCCGTCCATCTCATGCTCCGTTTGTCCATGACTAGTGAACAAGACCACGACATACTTGAACTCCTTCACTTGTGTCAGCAACAATTGGACAAAACGTCCTCACTTTGCAAAAGTGTCCTCCTAACGTATGAAACTTCACTTTGTCCTCATAAAGATAGATGTACCTACACACACGTACCTACAGTGTGTGTACACTTTCCATGTAATTACAGTTTTAATCGATATCCTCTGCAGACGCAGAGCGAGCTGCAATTACATTTTTATTTGGATCTTCTCTCTTTGTTCATTAAGGACGGACCGAGCGAGTGCCGGAGGAGTGATGAAGGAATAATGGAGGTGTCGTGGGGGAGTAATGGGGGAGATTCACTGCACTCACATCATATGAACTCTGTGGTTTGAATGTCTTCTCTGGTCCTAACCCTTTAAGTCCAGGCTAATGCATACATGGATGGATTGTCACGGTCCCCAGAGGATGATTCCTGACTGTGAGATTCCAACTTGTTCCTAACCTTTATCCTTCAGGGATCCTTCAGGAGTAAACTGTTTAGATAACATATTTTATGGATATTTCATTAATATTTAATGCATAACAAAAACAGAAGTTTCGTCCATCTGTCCTCTGTCCTCTAGTGTCTGTCCAACAGACATAAAGTCATGTTTTCAGTACTTTCAGGTATTCTTCGTGGTATTTTAGAGTTAATTCATTTTACATCTAATGAAACGCTTTCTTCAGAGTACTTCCTGTTTGATAAAACAAAGTTTTACTGCATTTTTTTTACAGACAGATTACAAAGTACACAAACTCTGAGCAGATAACTTCACATCAAATCTCTTTAACACTTTACACCAACAAACAAATCCATCAGCGTCAAGTTCTGGTGCCGTGCCATTGTTCTGAAAAATGTCCCATTGGGCCGACAGCCCGTTCTCCTTAAAACAAACGGCCTGATGTGAAAACAGCAGCCTGGTATAACTGATGTCACATATTGAACTGATGGAACGTTACATAACTGACCTTACGTAGGTAACTGAACGACCCAACTATCAGACTTATTGTGACCTTTAAACCTAAAAAGGACCACCGTGTTTATTATCGTTACCGTGACGACAGAGGTCACCTGACCAAGGTCAGCTGATGTTTGCAGGTCAAAGTACACAAAGATATTCAGGCCAAAGAACTCTGTGGAGAGCGTGTGCTTTGGGACGGGCCTTCGGAGCAGGGGGCGTTTGTTTTCGGATCACTGTCGGACAAACGGGACATTTTTGGGACTGTTGGGTTTCAGAACAACGAGCAGTCCATCAAGTTTGACGAGCTGCTCAAATACACAGAAAATTCACTTCAAACATACAACCAATGATCCAATGATGGTAAACCTGAACATGTTACCAGATAAACCCAAAACCCCCAAAACGTCAAACATGGACTGATGTTAAAGAGTCCTGGTCCAGGTTTTTCTCACAAGGTTTACTCTGTAAACCTGCATCCTGGACCAGGATCCTGGAAACCATCCGAGCCTTGAAGAAGAACTGCTCCGTGTTTTTATATCGTCAAACAGCGAACTGATCGGAGCGTTCAGAAGATCCAACGTGTCGGAATGATTCCAAAAGTTCAACGTCTGAACGTTGTTAGTTTGTTCTCTGAACGTTTGACCATCATCATCATCACCATGATAACCATCACCATCATCATCATCATCATCATCACCATGACAACCATCATCATCATCACCATGGCAACCATCATCATCACCATCATCATCATCATCATCATCATCATCTCTGTTGTTCTACAGTCACAGACACCTTCACAGGTGAAATCTTCAGTTCACCATCAGTGTTAAAGTATGGAAACATCTTGTCAGTGAAAGTGTGTGTGAAGGTGTGTATGTGTGTGTTAGTATCAGGATCAGAGAACGACAGTTTTCCTCTGTTCATGTCCAGATTCACTCTGATCCTCTGGAACTTCTTCTGGATGTTGAGATCAGTGTTTGGATCTGATGGGGAGCGTGTTCTGTATTGACCTAAACAGAACTGTATTCTCCATGATCCAGACTGTATGTCTTCCTTCCTCTGTTCAGACTCTGCTAACACACCCAGTGACCAGTATTCACTGTCTCCAACCTCGACATCCCAGCTGTGAGTCCCTGAGTTAAAGCCCTCAGAGCCCAGAACAGAGAAGTAACCATCAATCCTCTCTGGATTGTCAGGAAGCTGCTGTCTCTGTCCTCCTCTCACACTGGTCAGATCTTCAGACAGGATCAGGTTTGGACCAGCAGTGTTTGGATCCAGAACCACAGGAGTGTAGGAGACCATGTCCTTCATGTTGTTCCAGATGTTGAAGGTCAGGTTGCCCAGGTGTTTGGCCTCATCTATCAGAGCTCCTGAGGGCAGCTGTGGATCATCCAGCAGGGGGTGCTGCTGGACTCTTTGCACTGCAGCCTTGTAGTTGTGCAGGAATGAGACGTCTTCAGCTCTCAGCTCGTCCTCTGTGGCTCTGCCGGTGTCTGAAAGAGCTGCTATCTCTCTGCTCAGAGCCTCCATCTTCTCCTTCATCATCTGACTCTTCTGCTCCTCTTCCTCCCTCAGTGCAGCCATCCTGGCCTCCTCTTCCTCTTCTAGAAACTGGTGAAGCTTCTTAAACTGATCCTTAATCTGCCTCTCTGTGCGTCGGGCCTGGACCTTCATGTGTTCTGCTGTTTGATCAAACTTCACTTTAACTTCTTCAAAAACCTTTAACTTCTCCTTTAAGGGCTCCAGAGTTTCCTGAAGGTTCTTCTTGTGTTCTCGTGCAGCTTCATCGATGGGTCTGAATCTGTGGTCGGTGTGTTTTTCTGAATCTCTGCAGACGACACACACCGGCTGTTGATGGTCCAGACAGAAGAGTTTGAGTTTCTCAGAGTGCAGACTGCAGAGAGCCTCTGAAGATCTCTGATCTCTCTCCTGTAAGAAGGTCTCACAAAGGTTCTTCAACACCAGACTGATTGGTGGATGTTCCATTGAAGATCTTCTCTTACAGAGTGGACAGTCGTGGACTTGCTTGTCGGTCCACCAGCTCTGCAGACAGACTTTACAGAAGCTGTGGCTACATGACAGGATGACAGGATCTTTAAAGATGTCATGGCAGACAGAACAGCAGAGATCTTCCTCTAATCTGGAAGCCATTTAGTCTCTGAGTGCAGCTGAAAACACAGCACACAGCAGCTCCCTCAAACTTACTTTCACTTTCAGTCTTTGCTCTCGTCAAACTCTTGTTCAGTTTGTGGATTCAGCAGCTGCTTGAAGTGCTCGTGTTCCCAGTGTTCCCAGTGTTCCCAGTGTTCCCAGTGTTCCCTCCTGTAGCTGTCCTGTCTCAGTGGTGGTTTTGGTCTGAAGTTGAATCTTAGCGTCTCTCTCTCTCTCTGTCTGTCAGTGATGCACAATAAAAACCTGTTTCCTGTTTCCTGTTTCCTGTTTTGTGACCGATGAGTCATCTGAGGGGGCGGAGCTTCTTTGTTATATTTTATGTTACAAGTTTTATAAATTAAATGTTTAAATATGCAAATGAGGCCTTATCTAATGCTAATGCTAACTTCAGGTGAGTGTGACCTGTGAACATGAAAACATGTGTCTGTGTGTAGTGTGTCAGTTTAAACACGTGAAGGTTTGGAGGCTGGGACCAGAGGACTTCCTGTGTGTGGTGTGGTAGACTCTCATGGACGTTGGAAGTCAAAGGCGGACTGCAACAGGGTTGATGAGCTTAGAAACGGGGAAGGGCCCAGCTTGTGACTCTCCACCCTCAGTGGCCGGTCCCAGCAGGCTGGTACCCAGAGGAGATTCTAGAGTCTGTTGGGGCTCTAAGCAAAAATTCCCAGGGGGCTCTTCCGACTGGTGTTCATCAGCATTATGTTATAAATAATCTGACACCAACGAAAAATGTATGAAATCAAAACTTGTCATCAGTATCATGACTTTTAATTGTTCTCCTCGGGCATAGCTTTCATTATTCATTGCTATCATAGCATTCATAGCTTAATGCTAGCTATTAACTCTTACACAACTTTATTAGTTACAGAAAAAGCTGTTTTTCCATCCAAATCACTCCAATACATTTTGTACCTTCAACAACCCCCCATGTCCACACAGCAAGCAACTTGTACAACAAGTAAACTCTACAAGTTTACTCGGTCACGGCCAGCGGAGTGCGGGTCCAGCTCCGCTTGCTAACTCACCAAAACGTGAAGTAATAAACAATGATACCGTACCTTTATTTCCAACTAGCATCACACAGGTCAGCGTCAGGTGGGATCATGGGATTGACCTGGGGCCTTTCGGGAGGTTTCCTGAGATGTCATTGCAACTCGCCCGTTGTTGTTTAAGGGGGAGGGGGATGCAGTCACTGCGGCCTATACATTTTTGAGACATTTCGGTAAAACAGTCCTCGGGCACCGAGACTCGGGGGCCCCCTAATGGCTCGGGGCCCCAAGCAGTTGCCTGCCTTGCCTGTTCACAAGCTGCGCATCTGCTGGTACCCATATGCACACTGAAAGGGAGACCAGAAAAGAAACTAGGTAGCATGTTGTGGGCATACTCCACCCAAATGAGGTGCTTACTCATGGATTCTGGGAGACGAGGCAAGACCTGTTTCAAGCTCCTAGTTAAGCTTTCGTCCCCCCCGGAGTCCAACAACGCTGAACAATCTCTGTTGGAAGTTCTGTGGACATGAGAGGTCGGGACGGATAGTCTGGAGAGGTTGTTTGACTCAGCAGCACTCTCCTCCTCACTGGTGAGCTCTGTCGTTTTACCATACAGGACAGAGAAAGTGTCCCAACTCTCCGCAGTAGATGCATCTCCCCTTCCGGCACTTTCGTTCTTCCAGGCCTCCGCTCTGCCAGACGGATGAGTGATGATGAAGGCTACCTTCAATCGCTCAGTAGGAAAACTCGCAGCGTGCAACTCACCCACAGCCCACACGGTGGAGACACTAGACAGAACCAGGCTCAGTAGTTGGTCCAGTCCCCCCAACAGGGAATAACGTCACACCACCGAGGTGATTTACAGAGTTTATGATGGAAACATTGATAAGTAGCAGGAGAGCCAACTGTGGTTAGCTCGGTCAGCCGTGTAGCTAACTGAACTGAAACTGAACCACCTCGGTAGGCTGCTGTATTCACTGTTAGACTGGACACTGCTGGTTCAGAGGTTCTGTTGCTGTATTCACTGTTAGACTGGACACTGCTGGTTCAGAGGTTCTGTTGCTGTACTCACTGTTAGACTGGACACTGCTGGTTCAGAGGTTCTGTTGCTGTACTCACTGTTAGACTGGACACTGCTGGTTCAGAGGTTCTGTTGCTGTACTCACTGTTAGACTGGACACTGCTGGTTCAGAGGTTCTGTTGCTGTATTCACTGTTAGACTGGACACTGCTGGTTCAGAGGTTCTGTTGCTGTACTCACTGTTAGACTGGACACTGCTGGTTCAGAGGTTCTGTTGCTGTACTCACTGTTAGACTGGACACTGCTGGTTCAGAGGTTCTGTTGCTGTATTCACTGTTAGACTGGACACTGCTGGTTCAGAGGTTCTGTTGCTGTATTCACTGTTAGACTGGACACTGCTGGTTCAGAGGTTCTGTTCTGTCCGGCCGTGTTCACTGGAAGGTGGACGCTGATGCTTGCTACAATGGGTAGCAGTGGGGATGTAACGCTCACTCGCTATTGGCTACTCTCTGACCGTAAACACATAAAAATGAGGACGTAAACAGAACTCTACTTCCTATTTCATGAGGACTCGCAGGAAGTTTGCAGCCAGTTATATCCTGAACATTTCATCACATGACATTGACCATGCTTGTAGTTTTTGGGGTGCACTGCTAACAGACGTCTCTTTCTGGTTCATCATCGTCCTGTCAAGCTCTCTGTGTCTCATATTCACCTCAAGGACTCCACTGACTGCTGATGTCACGACATGAAGATGATCCGGCTCCTTCCAAACTTTTGATTCTTCCCTCAGGGAGTGTGTGTGTGTGGAGTGTGTGTGTGTGTGGAGTGTGTGTGTTTCTGTGTTAATGTGTGTGGGAAGACTCGTTAATTATTTGCCTCCTAAAATTAGAGAGTGAATCAATCAGGATTACGTCGGCGGGTTAATTCAGACCGACAGCTCGTCAGGATGATGATATCAGCCGAATAAACATCGATCAGATCGGACCGTCACACTCCATCGTCACACTCGATGTGACAGTGATCAGACTCAGACGATGTCACAAAGTGAAATATTAAACGCCGTGTTCAGTCAGCGAGCGTCGAGGCTCACCGCGGAGCATAACAAGCAGAGATTCCCCGTGGTGTTTCATCACAGCGAGAGAAGAGAACACACACCCACTCAGCGCCAAAACATGCTCAATTAATCCTGCACACACACACACACACACACACACACACACACTCTGAAATCAAAGGACACAGTGTCCTGAATGCAGCGTTAGCAGCATATTGAAGCGCTCTTTGAAAATCTGCCTCCGGCGTCCATTTTCATCTGAATTCAGAGGGAGAATAAAAATGAACTGATTTCATATTCTGCTCAGTTCAAACCTGATTTCATTCACCGAGCCACAAACCACAAACCCTCTGTGCTGAGTGACCCAAGTCTGCAGGTCAAAGGTCACGTGTTAATGTCGAGTTCATGACATTTTGTACTGACCAATAAAAAGAGTAAAACCTGTAATACAACCTTAATACAACCTTTGGCATGACGTCATGCTAAAGGTTGTATTAAGGTTGTATTAAGGTTGTATTAAAGGAGCAGTGTGGAGGATTTAGCACCATCTATGATGATGTCATCGTCTGATGATGATTTAGCTTTTTATTAGCGTTCTTAGCTCGTCATTCTCACGTATCAAGTTGCTAATCAGACTGCAGAGGATATACCCGGGTATTTGCTTCTAGCTTCAGCCCAGTAACACTGTTCGTTGTCAGATGACAGCCAACAGGTTCCAGGTTTGAGCTAACTTCAGCCTCTTGTGGGAATTCTTAATATTTATTTATTTATTTATTTGTATTTCAAAAGAAGAAGTTGCTTCTAGATCTTCATCAAAACTTCACTGCTAACTGTTAGCCACTTCAGCAGTCAGTACCGAGCGGTCCACAGCGTCCTCTTCACTTTATTAACTCCCTGCAGCCGTGTGAAGGCAGCTGGACAGATATGTGAGTTTCATCTGCAGCCTTTCATTTAAAACGTGCCAGCGGGCAAAGTCATTACGCAGAAACAATCCTCCAACAATCCACCGAGTGTGCTTTGATTAAATCGTGCAGGAAACAACAGGCCACTGCACGAAACACAAACACTTCTGTCCGCTAACACAGCTTGATGATACTCTTATCATTTATATTATATCGCGACACGAGTGACACTTTCACTTCTCTGACGCAGAGTGCTTCCTGTGGAGATGGACAGTTAGCTTTAGCCTAAACACTTGCTAAAGTAGCTAACTGCTAATTAACTGAATCTGCCGTCAGCATGCGTGATTTACAGACTTTATGATGGAAACATTGATAAGTAGCACGAGAGCTAAAGCTAATATAATAAAGCTAATACTGCTAACACTGAGGATCCAATTGGTTTGGAGCTAGTGCTAATGTAGCTTACTGCTTACATAAGTTAATGTTATGGACCTCGCTAGTTTTGGAAAAAGGCTAACATAGCTAACTGATAATATAAGCTAATGTTGTAGATTTAGCTAGTTAATGTAGCTAACTGCTAACATTAGTTATCTCAGTTGGCTTGGATGTAAAGCTAACATTAGCTAATGTTATGAACTTAATTAGTTTTTTTCCTCCAAGCTAACTGCTAACATTAGCTTCCATTACTTGATGGAAACATTGATAAGTAGCAGTAGAGGTGAAGCTAATATAACAAAGCTAATACAGCTAACACTGGGGATCCAGTTGGTTTGGAGCTAGTGCTAATGTAGCTAACTGATAGCTATCTTAATTAGCTTGGATGTAATGCTAACATTAGCTAATGTTATGAACTTAATTATTTTTTCCCTCCATGTTAGCTCACTGCTAACATTAGCTAACATTACTTGATGTAAAGATTGCTAAGTAGTGAAGTGCTAACTGTGGTTAGCTCGGTCAGCCGTGTAGCTAACTGCACTGACTCAGCCCGGGATGCCAGGAGCCAAACCCGGCAAGAAAACCACCTCAGTAGGCTGCTGTGCTGTGCTGTGCTGTGCTGTGCTGTGCTGTGCTAAAGTCTTGAATGCACTTGAACTTTTGAGATACGCCTGAAGCAGCACAGGTCTCTGCAGACAGTTGGACTTTAAAGGATCGTCCTACACAGATTGTTCTGCATCCTCCAAACCTTCCTGATAAACAGTGTTTTCTTGGATGTGAGACCGGACTCAACGAAGCTACAACCAACTGTGAAATAGATGACGGAGGTTTGGTTTCATACCAGCTCCACCTGCCAACAAACACAGCCCTCTTCATAGTGAGCGGCCTGGCTCAGCGCTCACTTCTCTGCTTCACTTTAACTCGAGCTGATGGCTCAATAAAAGCAGAGAGCTGTTTGTCTGTGAGCCTGTCTGTCGTCATTATTTCTGTGTCTGGCCTGCAGTCTTTACGGGGACGAAGCTCATTCCTACACATTCAGATTTTTAAAGTTCAGCTGCGGTCATGTTCATATTCATATTAATGTCAGAAGAGTTTAACACACTGACCTGTGATCAGGTGAATGGTGTCTCTGTCATTCGTACGTCTGTTCTCACACTATGTAACTTTGGGCTCCGGGTCGGGAGAAGTACGTAACGCTTTACGGCACTAAGTCACACACCACCAACTATTTCACTGATTTTGGTGAAACTGGATCATATTTTATGGAGAAAATGTTTTCTGGTTTTCCCTCTGATGTCCTCCGGCTGCTCCGCCTCAACTCTCTGTGATTTACAGAGTTTATGATGGACAGTGAAGTAAACTGCTGACAACTGTAGCTGCTGTTAGCTAATGTTAGCTCAGTTTGTTAGCTGCTGTTAGCTAATGTTAGCTCAGTTTGTTAGCTGCTGTTAGCTAATGTTAGCTCAGTTTGTCAGCTGCTGTTAGCTAATGTTAGTGATCAGTGTCAGTATTTATGAAAAAATTAATTCATGTATGAAAAGTAAAATTATGAAATGAAAAAACCTTTCACGTGATGTTTAACTTAACCTCAGGTGTGTGTGTGTGTGTGCGTGTGTGTGTGTGTGTCAGCTCAGTAATAATTAATAGGAACCTTACCTGGCTGCAATGAGATAAAGAGGGGTACATCTCCATGACAACAACCCCCCCAAACACACAACACACCACACACCACACACCACACACACACAGACACACACCTCCCGCTGGGTGAACGAGTGAATGTGGAGTTATCGTCGGAGGTGAAGCATGCACAGGTCGTACCAGCCGCTGAAGCCCGTCACCAACCGATACCTGCAGCAGAGATGGGACCAGAACAACTACGACAACCACCGCAGGAAGGTAGGAGGGTGGAGGTAAAGGTGGAGGACAGAGGTAAAGGTGGAGGGTGGAGGTGAAGGTAGGAGGACAGAGGTAAAGGTGGAGGGTGGAGGTAAAGGTGGAGGACAGAGGTAAAGGTGGAGGGTGGAGGTGAAGGTAGGAGGACAGAGGTAAAGGTGGAGGGTGGAGGTAAAGGTGGAGGACAGAGGTAAAGGTAGGAGGACAGAGGTAAAGGTGGAGGGTGGAGGTAAAGGTGGAGGACAGAGGTAAAGGTGGAGGGTGGAGGTAAAGGTGGAGGACAGAGACACCGTTCACCTGATTACAGGTCAGTGTAGCATCAACATGTTGTTTACCTGTGTTTACCTGTTCAGGTGACCTCCGCTCTGCCAGTAGTGGACAACAAGGGCTCGAGGACACCGGCTCACGTCCAGCTCAAACTCAAGAAACTACAGGTCAGTTCACACACACACACACACACACACACACACCTTCGTGTAATCAGTGAGTTAAATGTCATGATGAGGAAGTTCAACATTTTGCCCTTTAAGAGTGCTGTCAATCAAACGAGCAGGAGATGTTTGACTGACAGACTGAACCTCCGTCTGTCTCCATGGAGACAGACTGAACCTCCATCTGTCTCCATGGAGACAGACTGAACCTCCATCTGTCTCCATGGAGACAGACTGAACCTCCATCTGTCTTCATGGAGACAGACTGAACCTCCACCTTACCGCCTGGTTTCCATGTTTCAGCTGCAGGATGAGCGCCTGTCAGTCATCGACAGAGATAATCGCCTCCTGGCCTCCAAACTGGCCGACATAGTTTGCTCTAAAGGCCTGGTGGAGCACCAGAACCACTACCACCTGAGGAGGTAAGAACCTAACGATGTCATGTTCTGTCACGTCACGTCACGTCATGTTCTGTCACGTCATGTTCTGTCACGTCACGTCACGTCATGTTCTGTCACGTCACGCCATGTTCTGTCACGTCATGTCATGTTCTGTCACGTCATGTTCTGTCACGTCACGTCATGTTCTGTCACGTCATGTTCTGTCACTTCATGTTCTGTCGCGTCACGTCATGTTCTGTCACGTCACGTCATGTTCTGTCACGTCATGTTCTGTCACGTCACGTCATGTTCTGTCACGTCATGTTCTGTCACGTCACGTCATGTTCTGTCACGTCACGTTCTGTCACGTCATGTCATGTTCTGTCACGTCACGTCATGTTCTGTCACGTCATGTTCTGTCACGTCATGTTCTGTCACGTCATGTCATGTTCTGTCACGTCATGTTCTGTCACGTCACGTCATGTTCTGTCACGTCACGTCATGTTCTGTCACGTCATGTTCTGTCACGTCATGTTCTGTCACGTCACGTCATGTTCTGTCACGTCATGTTCTGTCACGTCACGTCTTGTTCTGTCACGTCACGTTCTGTCACGTCACGTCATGTTCTGTCACATCATGTTCTGTCACGTCATGTTCTGTCACGTCACGTCATGTTCTGTCACATCATGTTCTGTCACGTCACGTCATGTTCTGTCACATCGTGTTCTGTCACGTCACGTCATGTTCTGTCACGTCACGTCATGTTCTGTCACGTCATGTTCTGTCACGACACGTCATGTTCTGTCATGTCATGTTCTGTCACGTCACGTCATGTTCTGTCACGTCATGTTCTGTCACGTCACGTGATGTTCTGTCACATCACGTCATGTTCTGTCACGTCATGTTCTGTCACGTCATGTTCTGTCACGTCACGTCTTGTTCTGTCACGTCATGTTCTGTCACATCATGTTCTGTCACGTCATGTTCTGTCACGTCACGTCATGTTCTGTCACATCATGTTCTGTCACGTCACGTCATGTTCTGTCACATCATGTTCTGTCACGTCACGTCTTGTTCTGTCACGTCACGTTCTGTCACGTCACGTCATGTTCTGTCACGTCATGTTCTGTCACGTCATGTTCTGTCATGTCATGTTCTGTCACGTCATGTTCTGTCACGTCACGTTCTGTCACGTCACGTCATGTTCTGTCACGTCACGTCATGTTCTGTCACGTCATGTTATGTCACGTCACGTTCTGTCACGTCACGTTCTGTCACGTCATGTTCTGTCACGTCACGTCATGTTCTGTCACGTCATGTTCTGTCACGTCACGTCACGTTCTGTCACGTCACGTCACGTTCTGTCACGTCACGTTCTGTCACGTCATGTTCTGTCACGTCATGTTCTGTCACGTCACGTCATGTTCTGTCACATCATGTTCTGTCACGTCACGTCATGTTCTGTCACGTCACGTAATAATAACGCCTTGTATATTTACATGTATATTTCACAAAGTTGATTCTCTGACTTGTTGTCATGGTGACCTTCACATGCGTTTTTGTTGACTCAGCATTAAAACGTCCGAGTCGTCCCGGTCTTTAACACGCTGTGACGATGCCACGCTCCTTGTTGGACCTTTAAATAATTGATGAGCGGTCCTGCTCTGTTACGCTGTTGAATTATTGATCTGGATGTGCATGTGTGATGGCGGTCACAGCGAAGGTAAGGGAGCTGTGAAGCTTCTCTGAAATCTTTTATTCTGTGACTCGGGGGAACGAGGAGCTGCCATAAATCCACTCTGACAAGCACGAACGAAACAGTGACGCTGTAAAACCACTTCCTGTCAACACTCCATCCTTTCCACCAGTGTGTTGTAGTCTTTAAGATCAGTCTTGGTCTGGAGATCGGTCTCAGTTCTGTCTCAGCGTTTTCTTGTCATGACTTTTACATTTTAAATTTCAGCCTGAATGCTAACAAGAGGAGGGAGGAGCTTCTTCTGGTCAGCCATCAGAATCAGGCCATCTACCAGCGAATCACGTCTCGCCAGTCAGAGTACCGCCGCCAGCTGTGGTTGGATGACTGGGAGAGGGCGGAGCGTCGGCGGGACGATATTTCCCGATACCCCCGAGGGCTCGCGGAGAAACAGGTGAGTGAAACACGAGACAGCGTTACGATTCACTCACGACTCGAATACGTAAGACGCCCGTCAAATGCACGGAAGACAAAAATCTGACTTCTTCTTTGTGTTTTTGTCGTCGCACGTCGATCCGTGTTTCATGTTTGTGTCTGCAGAAGTCGCTCAGGAAGGTGAAGTTTGCGGCCGTGAACGGCAGCGAGCGCTCAACGAGCTGCAGCAACACCGACACCGACAGGACGGGCAGGACGGGCAGGACGGGCCGAGAAACCTGAAGCACCGACAAAAATCTGACTCTGCAAATATGAAATTTCAAACTTTACTGATCCTTAAAGCAGCAGCGTGTCTCTGTTTATGTAACATTTCTTCACTCTGATATAACGAAACATTTTTGTTTGAAGGATTTTAGAAATGATTTCTCTCCGTCTGTCCCGGTCGTGTTTTTGTGCTTCGTTACATTTTGATTTAAATCCAATAAAAGTTTTCTGGATTACTGATTATGAATTTTTCTGTTGCTGTCGTGTCTCACAGCTCGCTGAGCTCTGAACTTACTACATCTTAGTGGTGTTAGTGTTTGTACCAGGAGGAGGTTTACAGGCCCAGCAGTCAGCAGCCTCTATGGAAATAATGGCAGAGGAGAAGAGAGCGAGAGAGAGAACAAATACTCGAGTACAGCTGAACATAGTTACCACAGTGGGATTACACTCTGACACTGGAGGCAACAAACACTGATTTATCTGGTAAGTTTAAGTCTTGCCATCCTCTAGATGTTCATGAATCATATTTAAAGTCACCCACCTGCCTGGCTGTAATCAGACTGGAGTATGAATGTTGACCTGTGCTCACACTCCAGTGAGTTCATAATAAGAGAGGTGAAGCTGGCCTGGAGTCGTTCCGTCACTCTGTTTCCTGGCACAGGTGAGATTATGGATTCCTTCCAAAGACCAGCGACCGCTTGGAGCTGCAGGGAAACAGAGCAGGAGATATCTGCCAACTGTCTGACCTCCAATGTTTTTCCCTTTACAGCATGTAAAAGTTTCAGCTCCTCACTTAAAGAGCTTCATTTCATTGGAGCATTAAAGGTCAGGTCTGGCAGTGATCATCACACATCTCCACCATGTCAGCAGCTCTCTGCTGTTCTGTCCACCAGGTGGCAGTACGTTCACGTCTGTGCTGTGCAGCTTCTTCTCTGGTGAGTAAAGCTGTGACTGTGTGAGAGGAGAGAGAAGATTCATGATCTGCTCTGAGAACACAACACTGTGTCTGTGCTTCATCCCTCAGCTCGTGATCAGGATCTCATTAAACACACGAGCCCACAAACTGAGCAAAGTCCACAACAGAACCTCAGATAATCTACGATCCAAAGTCCAATCCATGATCCAAAGTCCAGTCCATGATCCAAAGTCCAGTCCACGATCCAAAGTCCAGTCCATGATCCAAAGTCCAGTCCATGATCCAAAGTCCAGTCCACGATCCAAAGTCCAGTCCACGATCGATCCAAAGTCCAGTCCACGATCCAAAGTCCAGTCCACGATCCAAAGTCCAGTCCATGATCCAAAGTCCAGTCCATGATCCAAAGTCCAGTCCACGATCCAAAGTCCAGTCCACGATCGATCCAAAGTCCAGTCCACGACCCACGATCCATCATCCAAAGTCCAGTCCACGATCCAAAGTTCAGTCCACGATCCAAAGTCCAGTCCACGATCCAAAGTCCAGTCCACGATCGATCCAAAGTCCAGTCCACGACCCACGATCCATCATCCAAAGTCCAGTCCACGATCCATCATCCAAAGTCCAGTCCACGATCCATCATCCAAAGTCCAGTCCACGATCCAAAGTCCAGTCCACAAGTAACAAAAATCTATCAGCAGATAGATGAACGAATGATTTTAAGAGTTTTGTTTTATTCATGTTTGTTAATAAACGTTCTAAATGATGAAAACTCAAAGTACAGTAAAGGAGGAAAGTACTTTGACTCAAGTACCACACTGTAGTACAACAATAAAGTACTTATACTGAAGTACTTCCATGATGTACTGTTTCTATTTCAGACTTCATGTCGAGTTTATAAATGTCTCTGTTCACCTCTGAATGTTTGTCATCACTCACAGATAAAGTTTGTAATGAGGCTCCTACAGATAATCAATAATCTGTAAAGTACTGATGACTCTTTATTCCACTCTGAAATATTCCATCCATCGCCTGCAGCGTCATTTCAGCCACTTTCACAGAATATAAAATTTGAGATGAATTAGTCGATTAAAATTAAATATGCAGCCGGTTTTAAACCAAAATCAGTTTTATGTGGAAACGTTTTTAGAGGCGGTAAATGTAATGAATCATAAAGCAGAAAATATCGTTTGGATTTCTCAGAGTTAAGTTAAAGTGTGCGAGCAGTGTGTGCAGTGGGAACGCCCTTTAACGCCGTCAGTCTGTCCTGATGCCGAGCTCGGCTGGAAGTCTCCTTCAGGCCAGGACAGCGAGCCATCTGGGAACAGTTAGCCAGCGTCTGTAACCGTAAACCAGAGCAGCTCCTCCGGCTCCAAACCAAACTCTGCACCACAACAAGTCCTCTGCTCGCCTCAGAGCTCCACCATGTGACGGGCCAACAGCTCCTGCAGCACACGTACACGCATGTTTCATGTGTGTGCTCATCTGTGTGTGTGTTTTCTGAGAAACAGGACAGACAGCGCTGTGATTGGTTTATTGCAGAGCAGTCGTCCCTCCCTGTTTTACAACGTTTGACTTTATTAAGATCAGACGAGCACTCAGACCAGCTTTATTAGCCCACAGCAGACTGCAGCACACAATAACAACCTGCAACAAGCAGTCTGAAAGGAAACGTTTAAATAACGTTTACTTTCTGTTTCCTGTGATGTCACGTCACGTGACTGTAAATGACTTACGTACTGTTTGAAATATTATTTACAGTCACACCATGAGAAAGAAAAACTTCCTTTAAGAGGCAGAAAGAACATCTGCAGAGACCAGATCAGCTCAGAGAGACAAACAGCAGCAACAATAATAATCAAAAGTATAACTGTAATTATAGCCGAAATATGACTAATAACAATAATAATAATAATAATAATAACAGTATCTGTGGTGGGCGTCATCAGGACCACAGCAGGAACCATAAGGAACCATAAGGAACCATAAGGAACCACAAGGAACCACGAGGAACCATGAGGAACCACAAATAACCACAAGGAACCACGGGGAACCATGAATTTGACATTTAGAGGTTTATTATTGGCAGATTGATCATGTAACTGTCAGGCCTGTTTGAAGATGAGTGGACACCAGTGGACTCCTGGAGTTTCTCTTCAGGAAGGTTCATGTTAAAGGAAGACTGCCTGGACTTTTCATCTGCAGGATGGTGATTGGAGGAATCAAAGTACGAAGCTCTTCATGGAGGTGTTTGTGGATTATGAGGAAGGTCTGCTCTCCTTTTATGACTCTACCCATACTTCAGTACTAATACTGGTGGTCAAACCTTCTCCTCTGATCATCTCCTGTCAATCAAACAGAGTAGAAGACTCTTTAATGTTGTCCATGTTAACGTACCTGTTCCTCAGGTCAGACGACATGAGGACGAGAACTCGTTCAACACATCCACGTATGACTGTGAGCTCATCACCATGATCTTCATTCAGCAGGACAGACAAAGGTTTCTCCAGAGGAAGAAGCAAAGATACTTTATGAGGTCAAACATCACACTCTTCTTCTGAAGTTCATCAGGGACCATGACCATGAAGTCTGAGAACCTCTTCTTCTTCTTCTTCTTCTTCTTCTTCTTCTTCTTCTTCTTCTCCTCCTCCTCCTCCTCCTCCTTCTTCTTCTTCTTCTTCTTCTTCTCCTTCTCCTCCTCCTCCTCCTCCTTCTTCTTCTTCTTCTTCTTCTTCTTCTTCTTCTTCTTCTCCTCCTCCTCCTCCTCCTCCTCCTTCTTCTTCTTCTTCTTCTTCTTCTTCTCCTCCTTCTCCTCCTCCTCCTCCTCCTTCTTCTTCTTCTTCTTCTTCTTCTTCTTCTTCTTCTTCTTCTCCTCCTCCTCCTCCTCCTCCTCCTCCTCCTTCTTCTTCTTCTTCTTCTTCTTCTCCTTCTCCTCCTCCTCCTCCTCCTTCTTCTTCTTTCTTCTTCTTCTTCTTCTTCTTCTTCTTCTTCTCCTCCTCCTCCTCCTCCTTCTTCTTCTTCTTCTTCTTCTTCTTCTTCTTCTTCTCCTCCTCCTCCTCCTCCTCCTCCGTCTTCTTCTTCTTCTTCTTCTCCTCCTTCTCCTCCTCCTCCTCCTCCTTCTTCTTCTTCTTCTTCTTCTTCTTCTTCTTCTTCTCCTCCTTCTCCTCCTCCTCCTCCTCCTTCTTCTTCTTCTTCTTCTTCTTCTTCTTCTCCTCCTCCTCCTCCTCCTCCTTCTTCTTCTTCTTCTCCTCCTCCTCCTTCTTCTTCTCCTTCTTCTTCTTCTTCTTCTGTATTTTCAGGTAGAAAAGCTGCTTCCTGTTGTTTGATTGATCATCTGCATTCTGAATCTCGTTATTATTTCCTGAATGAACTGCAGCAAAGACCTCCACCACTGATGGAGACTGTTTCAGTCCAGATCAGCTGACAGTCGATGGAGGTTCCTCCTCCGTCCTGTGATTGACAGCTGCATTAACAGCTGATTTACAGCTGACCATCAGACGTGGAGCCAAGCGCTCTTTCTCTGCAGGAATGTGAAACACTTTGCTGCCTTCGACCTTCCCCTTTTTATTTTCTTTCCTTCCGCTTCATAAATAACTGTCAGCTTTTCTTCTTCAGAGCTTCCTTTGTCTCTTTATTCAGGCTCGAGTCCATCGTGAACTTTGCGTGAACGCTCAGTGATCATGTGTCAGGTCTCTGCACACGAAGAGTATCGAAGGAAAATCTGTTTTTCTATCTTCTGTTTTTTTCACAAACTCATTTCCAACATATCGTCAGAGTTTAACATTAAAACTGAGACAGAGAAAAGACTGCACAGATGTTTGTTTCTCTGTATTCGTCTTATTTCTCTGATGTTTGAAGCTTGTTGAGTGTCAGGAAATGAAGCGTCTGTTCAGACGTTCATTACAGTATTTTTATGTTTTATTTGTTTGGTGGTTGAAATGATGTCAGAGCACTTTATTCTCTCCATGTTTCACTTTGTTGATGTGACTTTAAATTCATATTTTAAACTTCTGTACGTTTATAATCAGAGATATTTCATGTTTTCTTCAAGTAGTTGATGTTTTTAATGGTTTCATTTTTTTTCCAGACACTGTCAGAGTTTACTGCAGACTAACCTGATGACCGTCTGAAATCTGTCCAATCAGGTCAGTTTGCAGCTTTTCAGTTGAAACAGCAGCACTGCGAGGCAAAGAAGACTTTACTGACATTTATTCTTCAATCAAACATACAAATGTGTAATATCTGGTGTCAAATTCATCAGGAAGTTTTGATTTTCTAAAAGTTTCTAAAAGGAAAAAAAATGTTCATTTGAGTTTCAGTGAACTGCAGAGAGTTAAATGACTGAACTATTGATTATTATTGTTGTTGATCTTCTTCTTATTCTAGAGTCATATTAGTAAGACAGCTAACACACAAAAAACCAAATCTGAACCTTAAAACAACAGTTAACCTTGTGAGAACCAGCGTCCCCACAATGTATTTGTGTGTGAACAGACACACACACACACACACACACACACACACACACACACTCCCTCCCCGTCAATAAAAAGACTCTGCAGAGCCGCGAGCTGGACGGCAGCAGGCTGCTGGAAATAACAAGTGGAAACTCGGAGTCAAAGCAGCAAAGTTAAAGTGAAACAGACGATAAAAGAGCCTTTAAACGAGCCTGAGGGTCAGTCAGTGAACGCAACACCGTGTTACTGCCCAACACATGTCCTGTACACACACACAGACAGACAGACACACACAGACAGACAGGTGAACTGTCACCTGTTGACATTTGTTTCTTAAAGGAGTAAAGGCCATAAAACAATCAATGATCTCATTTGAATTTCCTGTTTTCGACATGATGTCACGATGATGTCACGATGATGTCACGTCCAGATTTGAAAGTCTGAATTTAAATTTTTTAGTATTTGGTCTGCTCCGTGAATCACACGTCACACACGTATCTTTGCACTTATGACATTAATTCCCTGTTAGCCAATCAGACGGCTTCATTTGAAACCACATCGAATCATATCTCATGTTTGTGCTGAGACGCTTAACGCCGTCTGCAGGTCTCAATCAAACACTGCAGGTCGTTCATTCAGAGCGGCTCCTCATCAACTGCAAACACACAGAGAAATAAATGATCAGTCACAGTTACACTGTACATTTACTGTGTTAGATTACTGTAAACATTTCACAGTAGTATGCTGTGTATTCTGTCAAAAACTACAGTCATTACAGAGTTACTGTAACAGTCTCCAGACTAGAATGTGCTGAAGGTGAACACTAACATAACATCTGCAGGGTTTAAAGTCTGACCAGCAGCATGAGTTCAGCAGGACAGAGACACTCATATTTAGACCTGACTGTACGTGAGAGTGTCTCTGTCTCTGCGTCAGTAAATATTACAGCATAAGACATCAGAGGCTCCTGAACGCCTCCTTCCCTCCTGACCTGGTGCCATTGACTTTCAGCAATTTCTCCACAACAACAATAATGCACTGTAGAGTTACTTGTCAACAGCTGCAGCAGTGACTGTGAGCTTCACAGTAGCTGGTTTACAGTGCAGGTCACAGCAGCCAGCAGAGAGAAGCCTGCGCGCTGTCTGATTTATGGAGGACTGCTTCGTTTGCTCACACTGTTTCTGTCTGTAACTGTGAGGATGATTACAGCTCAGTCTGATCTGTTCTCAGCTCATAGTGTCAGACTTTAACTCTTCACTGGTCACCTGTCAGACACCTGCTGGTTCTTGAAGCCTGGACTGGTCAGACTGGTCAGACTGAGCCTGATCCTCACCAAACAGACGCAGTTATCTTCATTATGGATGATCCGGGTTCTGCTCGATGTTTCTGTAAATGACTTTGTAACTTTATTTTGAAAGGTAAAGGTGTGTGCGCTGTCTCTGCAGGATTATTGGACAGATGTTCACATCTGGTCACAGACGACTAATGGAGGCATTTCCTGTTTGTACCCCAATCAGGACGTTAAAGCTCCAGTTTATGAAAAGGGAAGGTGAAGTTAAAGAGTGTGTGTATGTGTGTGAGTGTGTGTGTGTGTGTGTGAGTGTGTGCGTGTGTGTGTGTGTGTGTGTGGCAGGAGGAGGTGTGTTTACTGCGCTCCTCCTCCTCCTCCTCCTCCTCCTCCTCTTCTCGTCCTCTCAGTCTCTCCTTCATCAGAGCAGCACAGTTAAGAATCAACCCACCGACACACACACACACACACACTCTCTCACACACACTGTCTCTGTTTCAAACACACTCATGGATTATTACCGCCTTCTTCTTCTTCTGCTGTCGACCTGCAGCTTCCTGCCAGGTGAGCGAGTGTTTGTGTCAGACAGGTGCTGCTGGTGAACGAGTCGAAGAGTTTCAAACCTGTTCATTAGAGAAAGAATGTGTTGCCATGGTAACAGAAAGATGCTGATATATGTGTCTTAACATTTGACTGTTTGTCGTCTGCACACGTGTGTTTGTTTCCACACGGAGAGACCTGTGCAGCACGTGTGTGTGTGTGTGTGTGTGTGTTCAAAACAACATGTATCTGTGACAGAGTCTTTGTCATCAATACTACACTGTAAAAACTGTCAAACAAAAACTGTAAACTTTTTTTGAAAAAATGTCAAAAAATATAAAATTACTGAAATTTTCAAGTTATTTTACAGATTTCCTCTCTGAATTATTACAATCAAACACCTTCCATAAAGTGATGACGCTAATATTTCCACAGAGAAATGCTGTTAATATACAGATGAATGGCTGAATTAATGAGCTATATATTTAACTACAGATCGTTACCGTCATTCTGTGCGTAATATAAGAAAGCAAAAACTATAAATGATAAAATAATTTCTCTGTACAAAGAGAGTAATAATAATACCTTAGAATTAGAACAGTTTGGTCTTTAATTTACAGAAAATGTCATTTGTGTCTAAAAGTTTGTTCAGATTGGAGGAGAGGTGATGGTCATCCTCTGGGGAGCAGGAATCAGCTCTTTGACTCTTTGACGTGAACGTGATGCTCGAGGAAAGATTTTAGTGTTCAGCCTCAGTTATTATAGCACTTCAGTATATACAGCAGCAAGTGAACGCATCGCTGTCTTTCTAATGTCCAGCAGGGGGCAGCTCCACTGGCTGCAACAATAAGGTCTGATTATAGAGTCTTATGGAGAAATGAGCTGACTTCTTGATTGATTTACTGGCTCAGTAAACAGTTTCCTCATCAGTTTTTGGTCTCAGTCTTTAGTCTTCTCTCGTGCAGCATGATGTTCATTCAGTAAATGATGGTCAGGTTTGGAGGAAAATAGATGATAGCTATTTTGGGATGATTTGGCTCTGTACGTGTGTCCAAATACGTGTCTCACTTCTCAAACATAAACTTTCTGTGAGTCCATCAGTGTGTTCACCCTTTCCGTCCTATCTTAGTATCTTAGAAGGTGGAGGGACCAAACGGTGGCTGAGGAAGCTGCTGGAGCTGAAGAGGTCGAGAGGAATACCTCAAGATACAAATATGATCTGTACACATGATTTATATTTATAGTCTGGCAATCAGATGATGCACGGTCGCAGTTCTCGAACACTACCTGCTGAAATTAGCTCACTACATCAAGAAGTACACAGAGTACTATACAGAAGAGTACTAATGGAAGTATCTGAGTTGAGACACAGCATTGGTCACTCCAAAAAACCAAGATGGTGACGTCCAAGCTCAAGGCTCCACAAACCATCAACATCTCAGAAGCTTCTTATTTATTCTTTCCTCGAGGGAAATGTAGCAGTTTGAAAGTGATGTGATGGTTCAGAGAAAAGGTCACCACCATGACGAAGCTCCACCCTCTCAGATCTCTTCATTTCACACTAAATTTCACAGCAATCTGGCAGCTGGTAGTTGTGATACATCTGGACAAAAGATGAGCAGATGGATCGACTAACATCCTGCAAATTTAGTAAAGTTAGAGCGTTTCAGTCCCGGCGGATGAAACCAGAGCCCGTTTTCCTGCTTCGCCCTGATTAAATTGTGTTTCCATACATTGAAGCTGGAGCATCACGATCCCCCCGGACCCTGAATTCAATTTGTGCAGAGTTTTGGTGCGATGGCTGCGAGGCTGTGGATGTTTCCCTCGAGGTTGATGGGCGATGTGATGGGTGTTTCTGCAGGAGCTCACGCCGTGAAAATGGTTTTTTAACTGTTCTGTTGTGGCTTTTAGGCTCAAGCAGCAACACATCCGTCATGATGGTGTTGTTGTTGCTTGACAGCCTGCGGTTGGTTAACACCACCTGCCTCGTTCAGGATTCAGGAATCGGAGTGTTTGCACCTCCGTGCAGCTGCAGACAGGTGTGGTTAATCACATCTGGAACCAGGTGTTCCCTGCAGGTTCTGAAGTCTTTAAATGGACCTCTCTGTGAATCGTTGAAGCTCTCTCTTGTTTTAAACTCCGTCCATGTGGCACTTCACTCACACAAAACAAACGTATTAGGAATATGACTTGGCAAAGTCGTGCTGCTGGCCTGGCATCACAGCTGCACTTCATAGTAACCACAGACACGCACTGCTTTTATTTGGTCTGTAACGAAGAAGCAGCTTCAGGGACAGTCTGATAAATTTGTCTCATGCATAAAAAACTTTTATATAACTAAAGAAAATAAAAAACTCTGACTCAGACCTTTGATACGTGTCATCTTATGTAAGAGAATCTTTCACACCAGACTTCATTCAAAAAAATTCAGATTTAACGTGTCCTCGCTCACAGAAAGACAAATTTACGTCACAGGATGTAACTCAATATATTTTCTGGACCAGCAGACAGCAGCTTTAAATTCATCCACCATGTCAGTCAAGTTTGATCTTTATATTTAACACAGATACTGAAGATTTGGAGGTTTGAACTTCATTCTTTGCCAAACATATCTCACAGTAAGGTCTATTTAGTAGACGTTCTGGAGCTTTTGACCACAAACAAACACTGAATTCAACGTGAAGACAGTGAAGCATCATGATATGAGGATGTTTCTCACACTATGGTGTCTATGTGTCACATACCAGGGATCATGGATCAGTTTGAATACATGGAAATACTTGAAGAGGTCATGCTGACTTATACTGAAGAGGATATGCATTTTTTAAATGGATTCAACAAGACAAAGAGCCCAGACACAGCAGCAAGCGAGCGGCATCCAAAAACTCTCCTTCAAAGGGAGTTTTGTAGGTGATGTGGTTGACCAGCTGACAGCAGTCACAGCCTGCTGCATGCTGCTTTGACACAAATCAGACAGGTCAGAAAATATTCAGCAGACCATCGGGGGGATGTGACCTCTGACCTCTGACCTCTGCTGCCGTCACAGAGGTGGAGGGTTATCTCAGCCGTCTGTCTGCCTGATGGAGGAAACTCGACAGACGGCGTTTGGCTGCCTGACGACAGCTCCGCTCACTCTTCACTCTTCGACCCGATCAGACTTTTTTATTTCCTGCTGTTGAGTTTGATTTGAAAAGTTCTCAGCAGCGACTTCGTTTCTATCTGAACAGAAATACTCTGAGTCGTCGCTGCAGTAGCTGCAGCTGGACGTTAATCTGTTTTCAATTATGACAGCAGCTAACACACATCTGGAAAAACCACACACACACACACACGCACACACACACACACACACACACACACACACAGAACAAAGTCACAAAGACTCTTCGGCTGTGTCAAAAAATGAGAGAAATGTGTAACGAGTGCCAGCGAGGATCATCCACATCAGTCAAATCATACAGTGGCAGCGATGGGAGACTGTCAGACTTGGACGTGGACGTCGTGTCATCGCTCTGCCAAGTCTCTCTCTCTCTCTCTCTCTCTCGGTCTTCTCCAATAAATCGAACCGGGGTTTGGCTCGGCTCGGACAGGAGAGGAAACAAACGCACCTTAAAGCACCTTGAAGGCAGAGACAGTTCTCCCATCATTCCTCTCTTTCTTTTGATTCATGACCGCAGAGTTTTCCGAGCGCCGCTCATTTACACAGCTGGACGAGTCGAAGCGAGGAAACACTTCAGAGCACAAAGGTCACGGGGTCACGGTGGAGTTTAAAGGTCACAGGATGGAGGGACATGAACGCCTGGCTCAAAGACACTAAAACAGAAGCAGCTATGATGATGATGATGAAGGACGACACATTTCATTGACAGGAAAAACTCTGGATAAGTTTTAACTGCTCAACATCACTGTGAGACACACTGAGACAGACTGAGACAATGCTTTAAAGACGTCCCCGCAGACTGTCTAAAACCTGGACGTAGTCTCCGTGACGTCCCCGCAGACTGTCTAAAACCTGGACGTAGTCTCCGTGACGTCCCCGCAGACTGTCTAAAACCTGGACGTAGTCTCCGTGAGCTGTTGTGAAGCTCAGTGTGGTGCTCTCGTCGTCTCCATCTTGGCAGTCTTGCCTCCATCAGCTCCCGGCTAATCTAAATATCGTCATGACGTGGATCATCGGTGGAGCTGAGGCGGGCTGAATGACGCCTGGTTGCTCAAACAAGCCACCTGTAACCACACCCACCTGTCAATCAAAGCGTCCACGCTCTTAATCCTGCATAACTTTAAGCCTTAATATAATCTGAACAGGTGAGTTGTATATAAATTCACCCTCAGTACAGTTGTCATGAACGGGGAAATTAGCTATAGAGACCAAAACTGTTTTTTGTACCAGGCTGTAAACATGTTTATTTCTGCTGTGAAGTTGGACATTTGAACATGGGGACTTATGGAGACTGACTCACTTCTGGAGCCAGCCTCAGGTGGACGTTTGAGGAACTGCAGTTTGTGTCTTCACTTCAAACTTTAGACTCTGGAGTCTTGGAGTTGACCTGAATGTTGGAAACGTGTCTGCTTCAGAGTGAGCTTGATGAATATAATGAGCTGAGGATGGACAAACTGAGTCACAGAGGTGAAACGCTGGTGAAAAATATCATGTATTGATAACAGCTGCTCTCATTGCAGGCGGTGACACCTCCAACTTCCTGAGCTGAAATATTTGGACGGTCAGCTCTGAGCATAAAACCACGAGGAAGGAAAAATGAAGACGCTTCATCTGTTTTTAGGATCTCTCTTTCTCTCGGTGTGCCACACAAACAGTCTCTGTAATGATCCGATAGACGAGGAATGCTTCCTATTTTTATCGTCTCATCCTCATCTGGATGACACAGACTAAATTCAGGATGAAATCTTCTCTTTCGTCCTTTTTTCCAGCCTGTTTTCAGTTTCCTGTCGTGGAAAAAATAGACGCAGTGACGTCACTTTCATCATCCGTTATTATCGGGCTTTCTGTCAGACTTGGCAGCGTCATGTGGCCTTCCCGTCCTCCCTCCTGCTCCTGTCAACTGACCTCCAGATAAAGACTTTAATTGAAAGCAGAAGAACTTCCAGAGTCTGCCGGTGCAGGAGGAGGACGGAGGAGGACGGAGGAGGAAGACGAGGGAGTTTAGTGAAGGAGGTTCTGTGCTCTCACACCTCCACGTGTCCACGTCAGGATTTCATCAGTGTCATTCTGTGAAATTTAACATAAATCAAACAGAGGAAATAAAAGTGAAGACAAGATGGATACAAACATCACGGCCTTGTAATTCATGCCTAATTATCACGGGAGAAACTTTCAGACTCCACGGTTCAGAGAGATAACGATTAATATATGTGCCATAGAAAAACAGTCAAATTACTGTAAAATTAAAATATCATAATTCAAATAAATGTCATAAAACTAAAAACCTGAATGCAAAGAAACTTTGTGATGATCAAACACCTTCAGTTCATTACCAGACAACCCGCTGTACCACCTGACCATCGGCCGCATCATTTCCTGTTACTCATTTTACTTTTGTCTGATTCGTTGACATGTCTGTTTTTATCCACCTGGCAAACTCACAGTTCAAACGTCGAACTTTGGTTGTTAATTTACAGAAAATGTCCAAAAGTTTACAGAGTTTTGTAAACAATAAAAAAAAACAGAAAACTACTGTAAAAATGTAGTTTCTTTTATTTTCCATAGCTTTACGATTCTTATGTATTTCTTATTGCATGCTAAGAAAACAATAGAAAACAATAGAAAACAATAGAAAACAATAGAAAACAATAGAATATCTTTATTGTCATTATGCAGTGCAGAGGAAGCTGAAGTGTTGTCTTCAGTTCAGGAAGTACAAAGTACAAAACAAGAACTTTAAAAACAGATAAAAGTGATAAAACATGGAAAAATTAAAAACAGCACATACATCCACATACATACAGTACATACATACATACATACATACAGTACATACATACAGTACATACAGTACATACAGTACATACATACAGTACATACATACAGTACATACATACAGTACATACAGTACATACAGTACATACATACATACAGTACATACAGTACATACATACAGTACATACATACATACAGTACATACATACATACAGTACATACATACATACAGTACATACAGTACATACATACAGTACATACAGTACATACAGTACATACATACAGTACATACATACATACAGTACATACAGTACATACATACAGTACATACATACAGTACATACAGTACATACATACATACAGTACATACAGTACATACATACATACAGTACATACATACATACAGTACATACAGTACATACATACATACAGTACATACATACATACAGTACATACATACAGTACATACATACAGTACATACATACAGTACATATAGTACATACAGTACATACATACAGTACATACAGTACATACATACATACAGTACATACAGTACATACATACATACAGTACATACATACATACAGTACATACAGTACATACATACATACAGTACATACATACATACAGTACATACATACAGTACATACATACAGTACATACATACAGTACATATAGTACATACAGTACATACATACAGTACATACAGTACATACATACATACAGTACATACATACATACAGTACATACATACAGTACATACATACAGTACATACATACAGTACATATAGTACATACAGTACATACATACAGTACATACAGTACATACATACATACAGTACATACATACATACAGTACATACATACAGTACATACATACAGTACATACATACAGTACATACATACAGTACATATAGTACATACAGTACATACAGAGCAGCAGACCAAGGAAGCTGGTTTGATTTTGAGCTACCTGCAGATTCTTGAAGGGTTAGTTTGTGTTTTTTAGTTTGTTGTACGAGGTTCTGACCCACAGTCTGACCTTTAATACTGCAGGGTGAGACATAAAGAGACAGACAGCAGCGTTTATATGGATTTATGATCTTGTTAAAGACACCAGACTTTGTTCATCTGCTGAAGATAGAACCTCATACACAAACATGAACCTTCCCTTTAATCCTGCAGCTGTTATTAAGTATTATGTGAAGGTATTGGCTGAATATAGTCCACGCTAACACAAGCGTTCCTTTGTGAACGATCATTTCTGTTGACTTCTCTTCAGTCTTTGTCGTGCTGTTTTGGATTTGTCCATTTTTGGATTCCTTTGGTACGCTTGGAGTTTGTTTTCCGTTTAATTTTCCTGGAAGGTGTTCACCATATTTTGTCCCTCCACATACCTGTGGACAAAATATCAGGAACACCTGTGTGTGATTTAGTGTTTTCATTCTTTCTTTGTGTGTGACGGCTGAAGAGAAACAGGATCTGGATTCCAGGCCAGAGGGGCTCTTAGAGGAACGTTTGATTCCAGCAGATCTTTTTCTGATGAAGTGTAATTTATATTTTGTGGAAGCTATTTTCCCCTCGACATCTTCTTCAATTAGAGACTTTCCTACATTTCCTACAGCCCCTAAAAAAGAACATAAACCTTCAGAGTTTAGCAGAGGGGTTAACGTGTAGGTGGACACAGTGATCCTGATCTGGAGCTGCTGCTTTTGATTTCTGCTCCACTTCCTGCTCAGATGTGATTCGTGTGGACTGGTTATACCGGGCAGCTCCTGAAGTTAGTCACAGGATTAACATGTTGAGTTTCTTCTTCTGTGTTTCAGATCTTCAGCTCTGCTTCAACTTCGACACGAAGAACTTCAAGATCTTCCACGGCTCTAAAGAAAACCAGTTTGGTTACACGGTCCAACAGCACGAGGCGGGAGGACGCCAGTGGTGAGAATCCCAGTTCACTATTCATGATCCAGAAAACAGTCTGTACTGGTCTGTAGGGAGCATTCTCTACTGGTCTAACATCATCGATAGAAACCATTCAATACTGGATGTCACATATTAGAGGCCAGTTGGTACTCATCTGTCAAGACCTAGAAACCACCTTGTACTGGTCTATAAAAAACACTCCATACTGGTTATTCTCCATAGTAACCAGTCTGTCTACATCTATAGACACCAGTCTGTACTGGTCTGTCTACAACTGCATTGGTTTCTGTATTCTATACTGGTTTGTCACGTCTTAGAGGCCCAGTCTGAAACCATTATGTACTGGTCTAATGAAACCAGTCTGTGTTGGTTGGTCTACATCATTAGAAACATACAGAAACCAGTTTATAATTCATTCTCTGTTATTTCTCTGAGCGGCGACGTTTCTTTGTTTGTTACCATTGTGACTGATTAAGGTTTGAGTTGGATCCAGAGGTTTTAATGAGCAGCTGCTTGAATTTAAAATGAGTTCATTAATTAAGTCACCAGTTAGAAAAACAGAAACTGTCCAACTTTTCCACGAGATGTGTTAAAAATATGAACATGTGACATGTTTTCCAGTTTGAATCGTCCTTCAGGGGAAATTAAACTTTCTGTCATAAATGGAGAAGATCTGAAAAAGAAAATAGATTGACAACTAAACTGTGAAAACGATGGCGTCCATCGATCGAGTCTTAGACTGCATCCTGAAGCCTCAGTTGGTCTCTTGTCCAATCACATTCAGGTAAAGGCCGAACAGCTTAGTTTAAAAATGAAAATCGATGTTGAGTTGGAGGATTTATTGGACGCCGTGGCCTGTCAGAAGGAGAGTTCCCTGTCCTGGGAAAGCGAGTTGAAAAACTTGAAACTCGTTGGATGTTTCCAGGAAAGTCGGTGGTTGTTTTTCGTCGTGCAGCGTGTCGATGAATCATGTCGAGATGTCAGAATCATGTTGGAATGACACATTTTCCACCGATGAGTCTGATAAATGGAACGTATCTGCAGAGCCGCAGCGTTATTTGTAGTCCTTTCGGCCATAAATTAGGATTTCATAATCTATCCCTGAGCCTATGGCCACATAGCTTATTGCTCTGTCTCTATTTCTCATGCATCTCACATGTTATTGTGCAGTTTGTCCTTGGCTATCAGTCTGCTCTCTCATACTTCATCTTTATGTTTCCAACCTGCTGCTGATCCTTCAAACACCAGCAGACCGTCTTAAACCTCCAGCTGCTTCTTGCTATTGCGAAAGGAAGACGAGACAAGATGACGCAAGATGTGGACGACTGTCTGCCCGACGGATATTTAATCGTTTACAGCAATTTTTGTTACTGCCTCCCAAAGCGGCAATCAAAAACCTGATCGAATATTTAGTTCTCAAATGGCAGACCTGATGGTGAGTTTACCTTCACATGGAGGAGTCAAATCGAGAGAGGAATACCCTGTTCCAACCACTAAAAGTCAGTCCCAGATTTACTCATCTTAGCTTCCTCCGTCAACGTCCTCTTCGCTCTCTTCTCCTCTGCCATTATGTCCATAGAGGCTGCTGACTGCTGGGCCTGTAAACCTCTTCTTCTTCTTCTTCTTCTTCTTCTTCTTCTTCTTCTTCTTCCCGGTGGTCCAAAACTCCTGTGGTACAAACACTAACACTCCCCCGGTGCTCTGAGCTCACAGCCCGGGAAGCCCGGCTAACAAACTGAGCTAACATGAGCTAACAGCAGCTACAGTTGGCTGCAGTTTACTTCACTGTCCATCAGGAAATTTCTCGATGTTTGTTGGACATGAGTTGAGATGGTCAAAAGTCTTTACAACTAAAAAGTTATGAGGACTATGAGGGGTCAAAGGTCACAGGACCCCAATGGTTTATGGGTATTTTCCAGGAACCATCATGGATAAAAGAGAAAAGGAAGAGAGAGTCTGTCTGGATAACAACATCAACCAAACACCTGAGATGTAAATGTCAGGAGTCTGTGCAGAAAAACAGCTCTGCAGAATAACGATGTCAGATCACCTCCTTTTAAAAACACTCAGAGAGGAGTGATGGGCTTCCCAGAGGGAGGCTGGGGAATAACAAACCGCAACACATAGTTTCCAGATCCGCCGCTCTGCCTCGGGATGCAGGAGAAGCCGGTCGCGAGACGGGCACAAATACTTTCCACTTATTTACCTGCGACATCAAAGGCAGAGAGATTTTGTAATCCTGGAAGACCGTGAGGTATTCATCACGGCTCAACTGTTTCCAGATCACAAACAATGAGACAGCACAGAGTGCCAGGCATGCTGCAGAATCTCACCTGCAACCACAGACCGACAGTAAAAAACGGCAACAGGCTGAAGAATTTTATCAGGTTTAACCTCGATTCATCTCAGCGGCACCCCGCTGCACTTCAAATGAGACAAGAATTACAGGAGCTCCACATCAGATTAGATTACTGAAAGGTCAAGTTCTACTAAAGACACTCTGCTATGTGAATTATCAAGAAAACAATCTGTGCAGACTGCATGAAGGGACGTAGCTGCTGTTAGCTAATGTTAGCTCAGTTTGTTAGCTGCTGTGAACTCAGAGCAGTGTTAGTGTTTGTACCACAGGTGTTTTGGACCACTGGGAAGAAGAAGAAGAAGAAGAAGAAGAAGAAGAAGAAGAAGAAGAAGAAGAAGAGGTTTACAGGCCCAGCAGTCAGCAGCCTCTATGGACATAATGGCAGAGGAGAAGAGAGCGAAGAGGACGTTGACGGAGGAAGCTAAGAAGAGAAAAGGAGAGAGTGAGCGAGCAAGAAGCCGCCGGACAAGAGTAAATCTGGGACTGACTTTTAGTGGTTGGTGAGAGCTTGGTGAAATAAAAGGCTGAAAGACAGACGCCGAGCTGGGCTGACTGCTGTTGGACTAGTCAGTAATATTAGCTGGCTGCTGTGTCTTTGTCTTTTTAAAACTGAGAACTTTTAAACACAGACCAAAGATAATGTGTCTGGTAACCAAAATTTCTAGTTTTGACTTTGATGTTTCAGTATCAACACTATCTAGTGTCCCTTTGGGGCAAATCTTCCTTCTGCAGATTGTATTCTATCATCAGATGTCATCACAAACAGCCCTTTAAGCTTGTGGTCCCCACAAAACTGTCGGACCCTACAAGTATAGCTGGTCAGTAGTTTTTGGACCCCACAAAGCAGTAAAACAAGTTCAAACACATACATACATCCGTCATTGGTTTAAATATCTAAACAGCCGTAATAACCGTCCACTAAAAACGAGTGGGCTGCAAATCAAATCAGCTTTATTTACATTTTATGATATTCACAGTCTCCTGAGTCCAGTTACTGTCTCTGAGCTGTGCACAGCAGCCACATGAAGAAAAAGTAAATAAACTGTAATAAAACGGAGGCAGACCTCCATGTTGAGCTGTGTGTGTTTGTGTGAGGATGTTGTTGTGTCTGCTAGAGGTCAAACTTGTTGACCCGTGTCGACCTCGGAGGTCAAACCTCCGGCGGTACGTGTTGACTTAACCGAGTGTTTGTGTAGCCCGACCGGCCTCACGCTGGGATCTGTGTGTGTGTTCGTGTCTGACTCATCGAGTGTGTTTGGTCTGCTTTGGGATTTTTCGCCTTGACAAGTTTGCAGAGTTGAACCAACACCGTCACCCCGAAAACCAAACTGTGGTTTTATTTTGAATTTCTTGGTTCGTTTAGTGAATTTACATCGACTCATAAAGAAGAAAGTCAGCCGCAGCAGTGAAGCCTGAAAACATAAAAACGTCTCAAACATTCACAGTAATAATCAGATTTTAAGCTTCGTACACGTTTGTCATTCGCACTGTGACGTGTTCACCATCATCACTTTTATTTTACATTGTCACATTTTTGTCTGCAGCCAAAGTGGATTTTGTGGATGAATTGTGGGTTTGAAAAGACCTCGGCACTTACACACTTCCCAGGAATCTGACTCTGCAACTGCAGTGAACATTTGTGGAGCTTTCATCAAAGTATTTTGAATCTCAAGAGAAAAGTTTGATGGAAACACCAAAATCCAATAAAGTGATTCATCACGTGCGATGGTGTTTTCTAAACCCAGACTGAACTTCTCAGAGATACTTACATACTTATATACAGTTATCATGAATGAAAAGTAGCAGTTGGTCTGCTGTCAGCTTTTTCTAAAACTTTTGCTAAAGTTGTTCAAATCAGAAGAAGTGAGAGAAGTTTTTAAAAAATGAGGAACAAAGCCTGCTGCAGGATTTATTCCGATCTCTACAAAGTTTTAACGTTAGTTGTCTGAGACTAGAAATCACCTCTGCTGCAGGTCACGAAGAAGAAGGCTCGGACTACTTCCCGGAGGGAGTGAACTGAGTTCCATTACATATACAAGTCTGCTGATGAGACTAATGTCCATGCAGAGGGAGAGAACACGAGATAAATGTTTATTTTGAGAGTGAATTGTCCCAAATATGAACACATTATACAATATTACATGAGAGGCTGTGCTTTACCGTAATTACTGATGACTGTAATCACAGTGAAGCACGCTGCCATGCTGACTTATATCAAAAAGGTCTGTGCACCTACATCGTGTCGACCTGTGTCATGTCATGAGATCAGCGTCTACACCAGCAGCAGCAGGAAATCAAACCCCCGACAGGCGGCTCAAAGACTTTATAGGAAGTAATTAAACAACAAATAAAGTGTGAGCAGGAGCAGCAGGTAGCGTTTGGAGGATTTCCAGCACCTGCTGAGGAAATGATGAGCGTGATGGAGTGATGTCAGAGGATGAGAGGCGTGTTTCTGTCTGCTGAGCTGCTGCAGGCTGCAGGATGTGGACTCTGTCTGTTTGGGATGTGGTTTGTCAGCGCTGCTCTCCACCCGTTTGATGTGGATGGGAGACACATTAACAGATTGGAGGTTAGCGCTCTACTATGGCATCTCCTCTGGTATGTGACTCAGCCCTCTTCCCAGAACCGCCGTCCTGGCCACATGTGGTGGTGTTTACGCCGGTTAGCACTAATAACCCGCTCGCCGTGTGACACTGGAGCACTGCGGCGTTCAACACGACCGCCGCTGATCGCCACAGCAGCTGCTGCTGAAACAAGAGCTGACCACCGAGTGCACGGTGGGAAAGTCACAGCACAGAGCTTCAGCTGAACGTTAAAGAGTCTTCTAGTTTCTACATGTGAACGAAAAACATGCAACACGTATTCTACATCAGCACCCCACAGATTAGGATTACTAATCCAAAGATCTTTGGGCTTGAAGAGTTTATCATCCAGCTGTCCTCAGATTCACATGAATTTCACTGACTCTCAGTCTGTATTCTATTTCAAAGTAATCAGTAACTAACCTCTTTGCAGGTTGCTGGTCGGATCTCCGTTTGAGTCCACGGGGAAGCAGCAGACTGGTGATGTGTTCAGGTGTCCGCTGGACACCAGGAACTCTGTAAACTGCAGCCGGCTGCACCTCGGTGAGCAACATGGCTGACACTGCTGCTGCTTCAAGTATCCTGTTACAAGTTAAGGTCCTGCAAACCCGAGTCAAAGAACTCGTTAAATTATGGAGCCAAGGTCCTGAATTCTTTTGAATTGAAAAGAATATTTTGTTCATAGAATAGAATAGTCTTTTATCGTCATTGTACAGTGGGGGCACAACGAAATTGAGGGTGCTCCCACAGAGCCACCGTGCACCACATAGAGAAAAAAAAGGACGTGACATACTGACAAACACAATGACAAGCAAGAAAGAAAAATTATTATAATATATACATCTGAAAAATATACCACAAAAAGTAAACTGTGAACTGTAAAAACCGTGGAGGTAGTGCAAGGTCGTGCAAATATATACATTTATGGATATATACATTTATAAATATTACAAACGGATTTAAATATAAAGATGTGCATTTGTGCATTTGGCTGTAAACATTTTTGGTAGGAGGAGGTAGATGAGGTACTTAGTTGTTCGGGGGTGTTGGGGTTATCTGTCTGTGAGTGTGTGTGTGTGTGTGTGTATTCGTGGGTGTTAACAGGGTTAGGGTAGGTTCATGCACGTTATCTTCAGCAAATTTTTCAGTTTTCAAGAACAAACATCAAAATTTCACATTTATGAAGTTCATATTTTGGAGCCTCGTGTTCTCTGTAGACAGCAAAAGAAAAGAAACACAAATACTTCAAGTTAAGAGTCTTAAATCCAAATTTACAGTAACAAATATAAGAAACATGTAAAACATCAAGAATGAAAAGAGGAAGGAAAGTAAGATGTTCACGGTATAAATAATCTAACAATATGTGCAATAAGGAGTTATAGGTTATGACACATGACATTATCCAGCAGATATTCATCTGACACGACGCCTTCATGAACACGTCAGATATGTCATTTTTAATGGGGTTTTAATTAAGATTTCTTTATGGTTATAACAGTCTCAGTAACAATAAAGTAACAATAACTGTTCAATATATTTATAACAGTGAAATATGTTCCATAGATGTACAAGTCGATTTTTCACATACAAGTCATTTGTTTTGATGTCACTGGTGCATGACAAACATCCTCTAAAAGTAGGAAGATAAAGAAAATCAAGTATTAAAAGTATAAACAATACAAATATATATACACAATTAAAAAAAGAAGAGCAGGACAGCTGTGCAGGAACTGTAAGTAGCAGGTAATGTGCAAATGTTCACAGTGTGTGGAATATTTCCAATGTGCAGGTATCTAACAAAACAAGGAAGTGCAACAAGTACAAAGTACAGATACGTCAAAATTGTACTTGAGTGATGTACTTAGTTACTTTCCACCGCTGTCTGTGGCTCCAGTTTGTAATGTCAAAGTAAAGCTGAAGTTTCCGACATAAATTTCAGGAGAAGAAACATAAACATTTAAAATCAAGGTTTAACATTTAAACAGCAAAAACAGCACTTCATGAATCCAATAAAAGAGATGATAATGATAACTAAGAGCAGCATGTTCGTCCTAACTCAGATTTTTGGTCTTTCAGGGAAAGTTTCTTTGGACAACGTGTCTGAGAGGAAAGACAAGATGAGGCTGGGCATGACGCTGACCTCCAACCCCAAAGACAACAGCTTTGTGGTGAGTCGTCACATGACAGGAAACGCACAGAGAAACTTCCTCCACATCGACTCACATTCATTCAAATCATCGTCCATTCATTGCTCTGAATCTGCCCTCAGACCTGCGGTCCGCTCTGGTCTCATGAATGTGGAAGCTCGCTGTACAGCACGGGAATCTGCTCCAGAGTCAGCCGGAACTTCAGACTGTCCCACACCATCGCACCCGCCCTGCAGAGTAATCCATCCATCCATCCATCCATCCATCCATCCATCCACCCACCCATCCATCCATCCATTCTGTACACATCTTTGTTTTTTCTTGTAGGGTGTGAGACGTTCATGGACATCGTGATTGTTCTGGATGGCTCTAACTCCATCTACCCGTGGTATGAGGTCCAAGACTTCCTCATCAACATCCTGCAGAAGTTCTACATCGGCCCAGGTCAGACGCAGGTCGGTTCATCACCAAGTCCTGAAAGAAAAAAAGTCCGGAGGGAGTCGACGTTACGCAGACGATGTACTTTTATTCGTTTGTTAATTGTTACATAGTGCTGCATTCAGAAACGTATTTTTAGTGGAGTTTGAGTGTCTCATCGTGATCTAGATGTGTCAGAAGCTCCTCACTCAAACATTTACGGTGAATTCTGTGAACGTGTTGAACATCAGACGGTCAGCTGCTGAAAAACAGTTGTTGTTTCTCAACCGTTTACATGAAAGCAGAGCCGTAACAGCCAATGAGGATGAAGGTTGTGTCTTCTGTAGTTTCCTGCTGACCTCTTGACCTTGTTAAGTCTCATGTGGTTAGAAACAGACCCAACAATCGATGACTGACCTGACTGGATGTAAACACAGATCACTGGGCCCGATATTATTCGGAGGTTTGGACTGAGCTGTGGTGTGTTTTGGCTGCAGGTGGGTGTCATTCAGTACGGCTCCACAGTGGTCCATGAGTTCAGTCTGGGTGAGTACCAGACCGTGGAGGAGGTGGTGGAGGCCGCAAGGAGCATCGATCAGCGGGGTGGCGAGGAGACGAGGACGGCGCTGGGCATCAATGTTGCACGGTACAACACGAGATTATACCCTTCATCGTGAGTACTAAACCTACGACCGGGTTCCCTCATGTGGAGTCTTAACTTTTCCTCACTGTGCAGGTCGGAGGCGTTCAAGCGCGGCGGCCGGCCCGGCGCTCAGAAGGTGATGATCGTGATCACAGACGGAGAATCTCACGACAGTCCACAGCTGCAGCAGGCCGTCCCCGACAGCAAGAGAGACAACATCACCATGTACGCCATCGCTGTGAGTCCGTCCTCCTTTACCTTCAACCCTCAAACAACCAGCTGACCCGGCCTGACTTCCTGTTTGTGTCCTTCTTTAACTTCAAACTTAAGTTTTCTTTTGTTTACTTTGTTGTTTTCTGTCTCTTCGTCCTGAGTGTGTCCTCTGTGTCTCTTCCAGGTTCTGGGTTATTACAACCGTCGGGGAATCAACCCTGAAGCTTTTCTGAAGGAAATCAAGTTCATCGCTAGCGACCCGGATGACAAACACTTCTTCAAAGTGACAGACGAATCGGCGCTGAAAGATATCGTGGACGCACTGGGAGAGAGGATTTTCTCTCTGGAAGGTCAGCTCATCGTCTTATTTTGAAATAGCGCTACCAGTTTCCAGTAACATGAGCTAATTTCAGTGGATCAATGATGTATAAGAAGTCATACCCGACTCTCTGCAACACAAGTATGTTTCGACTGTGTATTATTACTTTAACTTAAGTAAGTTCTGAGTACACATGTGGGCTGCTGATTCACAGTGAGATCAGCACTACTGGCTTCACTCGTGATGTTTTAAATGGCTTCATTAAAATGTGACACGATGATGATGGTTGTTTTTGTCTTG